>CM030835.1:9353415-9618415 GCA_018105865.1 Metaphire vulgaris | reverse complement strand
TGTACTTGTACTGGAGGCCAGGTACTTGTACTTGTACTTGTACTGAATTTTTTGGAATGCAAGTACTTGTACTTGTACTTGTACTGGAGGCCAGGTACTTGTACTTGTACTTGTACTTGAAGCATTGTGTACTTGCTACATCTCTGCTGCAGAATAACTTGTATCAGTCCTTTAGACTCTATTTCCTTTCCTTAGATTTGATAGAAGACACATTGCATTATGCATCGGTTTATTAATGTCATTGTTAGTTTGATGTGACATTGATTATTTCAGGAAAGTCTTTCCATACTAAGGCTCTGAATCTCTGTCTTTTTGATACTTCATTTCTCTTTTTTGCATTGACCAGCTTGGTGATTAGGTTTAGTAAATTTAGTGAAAGCATTATTGTTTCCTTGTATATCTATTCAGGCGGCATGTGTGCTAACATTGCCTACAAAACAGACTTGACCATGGGGTTGACAATTTGCTCATCAGTTAGACATAGGGCACCATTAGTTTATTCAAGATTATGAATTTAAATTTAGCTGCACATGTCAGGTTTCAAAAAGGTCATACATACGTTTTTAAGCAATGATGTACCAATAGTTTTTTTATGTGGTACTGCATGCTGTACTATTTTATTTGCATTACTGTACTAATTTTTTGGCATTTACTTTAAACTGTATGTCAGGGCTGGCTGAACACAAGTCAGCTTTGGAAATACTTTTTGGATCTCAAAGAGCCAAACTTCGAGATTCACCTGGCTCTTGTCCATGGACGATTCTCAACAAACACCTTTCCAAGCTGGGAAAGAGCGCATCCACAAAGGTTTGATGAAGAGCAATTACTTGTTCAGGCTTTGTTATCATATTTTGATGGTTTTATCTGAACTGAGACTTTTCTGGAACAATCATCTCTTTCTAACTTTTGAAACAAAATGTGTGATATCGTTATTAACTAATATATGCCAAGTTCTGTTTGCAATCAACTCTTAATTAATTCTTAGGTATATAAGCTCATGTACCTGTTGTTATTTTTATTTTTGGCAAAGGAGTTTAAGTATTGTGTTAAACAATCAGTCAATCAATCAATCAACCAAACCAACCAATCAATCGGTCAAATACTTCTATGGCCCCACCATCTTAATGTCATAATATTGTAAAACATCATACAATATCATATATCATACCATAATACAGTATCAATATCACTATCATATCATAATTAAGAAATAAATATCACAATGCTGACATATGCAGATTTGCAACTTAAGAATTGTTTACTGATGTTTCAAATAGTAATTGCTAATTTCTGGCAATTGTGTTCCATATAGATATAAGTTTCATTCTCTCATAAAAGAATAAGTTTCCTGAGCAATTGCTGATATTTTTGATTCTTGAAGGATTATTGCCCATAATGGAGAGATTAACACCCTTCGAGGTAACGTGAATCTGATGCATGCCAGGGAGGGCGTCATGAAGAGTAAAATCTTTGGCGATAACCTTTCAAAGCTGTATCCAATTGTGGAAAAGGGAATGTCAGATTCCGGATCTTTCGACAATGTGCTCGAGTTCATCTGCATGGCCGGTGGAAGAGAACTTCCTGAGGTAAATAAGCCATTGAGTTTGACAGTTGTTTCATCCTATGCTTCTTTTTTTCATAGTCTGCCTTGCTGCTTCCCCACTCCCGCTCTGACTGATAATTATCTGGGGCGGAAGATGGCAGAGTGGGTTACGCGCTGAAGCAGTAGGCTGTCGGAGCGGGTTCAAGCCCCGTTAGCACCCCTAGTGGCTTTCACACAGGCATTAATGCCTCCTAAGCCACTTTAAGGCATGCTAAGTCATGCTAAGTTGACTTTGCCCAGCTGGTCACTAAATTTTGACTAAATCTATTACGGTACCTGCTTTCGAAAGCGCTATAGAAATTCAGGAGATATTACTTATTTACTTCCTAACTATGTGAAACAGCCATGAAAACCTGGTTCCACGTGACATTTATATTTCAGGAGGTTCATTAGTTAAGAAATAATAGTCAAGAATAATTGTTGGGGGGTTTTGGATGCACTTATTTTGTATCCTGTATTATTATTATTATTATTATTATTATTATTATTATTATTATTATTATTATTATTATTATTATTATTATTATTAAACTGACAATTTCTTGTGTGCCATATTACCAAAATGTCAGGAGCAAGGGCACATTACAGAGTCAAATAAAAATAAATAAAATAACAGTCATCAACAAAAAATATATATGGAAAACAATCTAAGGCAGAAGAGAATAAGATTTTATCATATAATCATATCATTTTGACCATTGCGATTGAATTCACTCACTTATGTACAGGGCTTTTTTTGTGACGGTACGCGCCGGTACGGCGTACCGGAACCTTTTTCAAGGTGTGAAAAAAAATTTTTTTCTTGTGACTTTGCAGTTGTGATTTAGCTAAAAACTTTAAATACTTAATAAATGATATGCATCATTATGCTTCCAAAATCGCTTCTATGTTAAATTCTAGCCACAGACCACATAATCGTACTGGAAAAGTTAGGCAATCCACCGTGAGTACCGGCACCTATTTTTTTTACAAAAAAAGCACTGCTTATGTATATTTGCAGGCCATAATTACAATGATCCCAGAAGCATGGCAGAATGATCTACACATGCCTCAAGAAAAACGGGCATTTTACAGATGGAGTGCCTACTCCATGGAACCATGGGATGGCCCAGGTATGTTGTTTTTTTACATCTTTTGCTGGGCAGATGCAGATCTCAACAGATATTTTCTTAATGTTTCGAAGAATATTTGGCTATTTTGATGTTAGTTTGTGTGTCCATGTTTTGTAATGAATCCAAACTGGTGATTGAATTATATTATCTTTTTTTAATTATTTTATATTATATTGACATTTTATGCTGATTCTAGCTCTGTTCACATTTACTGATGGGCGCTACATTGGAGCAATTCTTGATCGAAATGGCCTGCGTCCATCGCGTTTCTACATTACAAAATCCAACCACATGTACATGGCTAGTGAAGTTGGTGTAGCAAATGTTAAACCAGATGATGTTGTCCAAAAGGTTGGTTAGTTTTGGTTTCTAACCTTTAGATCCCATTCTTTGTAATGGCCATTAAATGTCGCTGATGTCATAGATCAGTGGTTCCCAAAGTGTGAGCCGCCTCCATGGGGAGTCGTTGCTTCCTGCCGGGGGAGCTGTGAGTTATTACAAATCAATCTTAATTTAATTTCAATTTGCTGATGTCTCTATTCTATAATAATTGTAGTATAATCTACATTAAATATTTGTGGCCCAAATATTTAGTCTCCTCTGCCCAAAGATTTTTTGTAGTGCTATAATATTATTTCTGACTGACCAGTCCAGCCCCTTAAAAAAGACTAAAGAAAATATCAGAAGAAGATTAACATGGTTTGGTAATGTGTGCATAATGGAACACAACCAATGGCCATACATAGCTCTAGTGCTGCTCTACACACAAAGATACAGGGAAAGAGAAGAAATGGAAGACCGAACAAACAGTGGATTGACATCATTAACCCGTCAAACGGGCACAACGTCTGGGCACAACGTCTGGGACACGTCCAACGTTTTCTGCCGTTATTTGGGCCCAAAGTCCGGGACATGTCCTGTAGCCTTCCTAGTGATTCATCAATAGTGGATCAACGTATCAGATACATTTCATGCCAGAAATCGCTTTAGTATCTATCCATTTGATAGATGACACCTCTTTTAGTGTCAGTATGGCTCTATGTCCTAAGTTATATGTACTCTTTGGGACCGAGGTGTAGAAAATACCGCCGGGAAAACCAAGGTCTGTTCGGTGTAGAAGTAATATAGCTCTACCAAATGTGGTCCGATTGTCAATATTTTTGATTTCTTTTGTCACACTGACATTCCCCTACAACTTTGCTGCTGACACAAGTGGGGTGGGGTTACTGCTGAAAAGGTTTGCTACGGAGCTTAGAAAAAAAAATTTTTTTTTTGGGCGCTATTTTAGGCCGTAGAGTGGACCTACCCCCAAATTTTTTGTTGTTGGCACGGATGGTTAGAAAGAGCAATAAAAAGCTAAAGAACGGTTTATACCACGTCTTTTTAGCTTTCATATAGCCGGAGATATAGTAAGTTTTAAAAAAATACGCTATTTAGTTTTGACTAATTTTCCAGCACTTTTTAACGAAAATTAAAGACGTCTAAAATTTAAATCCCCGGCTGAGAGGTTAAGGAATACCTTGAACTCAGACAAATCAGCATTGCAGAAGTGGAAAGACAAGGCAATGAAAGAAAACATTGGAAATATTTCCTCTCTGGCTATTGCTGCAATTAGCTGGCAGAGAGTTGAGATGATGATGATGATGATGATGATGATGATGATGGTGGTGGTGGTGATGATGGTGTTGGTGATGATGATGATGATGAGTCCAGCCCTATGTGGCGCTAGCTGCTTCCGCTTCCTGTTCCACATGAACTTCACAGTTTTTCATTATTAGAATATTTTTCACGCATGGACTTTTAAGAAATTGATTGATTTTTACTAAACAGCAAAAAGTGTGAGGTGAGTGAATATGAAGAGGGCACATCATCAACTAGTAATAAGAGTGCAAAGAAGCGCAAAACTCAAAAATATTATGATACAGTAGTTGGACTGCTGCTATTTTGCAATAGTCCATTTGTTAAAATTTGACACAGGGAGGCTTGGGAAAATCTTGAATTGGAAGGGAGTCGCAGATTGAAAAAGTTTAGGAACCACTGTTATAGACAATCAACTAAAATCAGTTACTTTTATTTTTCATATCAATTTGTTGGTCCTTGTTTTGTGCAGGTATATTTAGTCTCATCTGCTTGTTCCATGGATGAAACTAAGCATAATGAATAATTTAAGAAAACAGTAAAATATCAGCAATTAGAAATGCTGAATACAGTTAGTAGATCTTGAATTTGCACCTTGTGTAATTAGCGCTTTGACTCATTGAGAAATGAGTCATTTGAGTTATTGTGAAATGGCTCATTATCATTTTACTTAGGGTCGACTAAAGCCAGGAAGACTTCTTTTGGTCGACACAAAACGAAAGATGTTCATAAAGGATGATATTATTAAACTGGAAATCGCTAACCTCAGACCTGTCGTTGATTGGATTCATGATGAAGTAAGACTTTTACACTAGTTTAAAGCAAAACATAAAAAAATTGGGTCATGTGAAATCAGCAACAGAAGTTGCTTTCTGGAGAAGGGTAATATCTGGCTTTGATGTTCAAAAGTATTGCAGTCAGAACTGGTTTGTTGATTACAAAATAGGAGAGTGGCCATACAAGTCTTTTGCTCTATTCAGCATTTCAAAGGATTAGAATTTAAAGAGTAAGACAGAAGTTTTGTGGAGGGCAACAAGTTGGCAGTTTAGAGATCTACAAAGTCATTAGTGTGTTTATGGTCTTGGAGGATAAAGAGAAGAAGTGAATGATCACACAATCAGTAACTAAAGTGAAGATTTTGATATTTTTTAGACATTCTCTCTGATTGACTTGTATCATCATCACGATACCCATAAGCCACGCCTACAGCGTTGGGACAGCAGTGCTCATTTGACCAAATATCGTGGCAGCATGATGGAAGAAGATAGACGTCTGCCAATGTTTGGCTGGAATCTTGAAACTCTCAACATGCTTGTGCTTAACATGATCCTTAACAAGTTGGTGATATTTTAAAACTGGATTTGCTTATTTTGTTTTATTTCCAGTATGTTGTTATGACTGTTATTGCTTAATTTCATTATTCTGTATTAATGACACTGTTCAAATGTTATTTACATTGCGTTTGACTTTTAAATAAATTTTGTTTGGTTGTACATTTTAGTTTGTTGCTTAACTTATAATGCATTGTCCTCAAAACTCAATTAACCTCTGATTCGAGCTATGTATAGGAGAGTTCATACTTTTTTATTTATGTTTGAGCATCCTAAGTTGTTCTTATGTTGCCATGTAAAAGGCAGATGTTACTTTCTAGAGCTGTTATTTAAATTGACACACACACACACTAACACACACACACACACACACACACTAACACACACACACACACACACACACTAACACACACAAAATTCAATAGTATCTTATTTGTGGAGCTCTGGTCCTTTAGCAGTTTTGCATTCTGCAGTTACTTTTTGCATTTTGGAATTTGAATGTTTTTATTTGACAAAGGAGCATGTTTGACTAATTTGCTTTTGTTGATTTTGGTCTTGTATCAATAGTCAAAGGGCTTTGTTGTCTTGAATGTGACTTGGTAGTTAAACAGCACAATTATGTCATAATGGTAAATGTACAGTATATATATACTGATTTGTAGCAATGATGCTGTGGTTCTTAACAATCTATGAAAGGTGTGCAACTTATCCTCAGTATTTGCTTTTAAAAGTCAGCAATTTTAGATGCCCCTTACTGCCCAGATAAAAACTCAGATGTCAAAAATCTTGATACCTAAATGCCCTGCAACTAAATTTTATGGCGCAACTGCATCTGAGATATTGCACTGACCATGTGGTAGCAGACACAAACACTTCCAGTGACAACTAAAATCATCTGCATGGCCAGATATTTCACACAACCAATCATTCATCTTAACATTTTAAGATTCTTGCTACTCTCTAATATCATCACTGATGTGCGACAGACAGATCTATTCTTTTAAGTGATTAATAATTGGTGGTCTATGATAGATGTGGTGGCGATGTTGCAGGAAGGAAGCGCTTGGATCTATGGGCAACGACGCGCCCCTTGCGTGTCTGTCGGAGCACAATCCTCGTATGTTTGAATATTTTCAGCAGCTGTTTGCGCAGGTCACCAATCCACCGATTGATCCATTCAGAGAAAAGATCGTAATGTCCTTGGTAAGTTAAGTTCATCGCGAACGTGTCGATCTTTTAGAGAAATATTCATTATCAGTATTGATTCAATTGAATTTCATCATGCATATTTTTTGCATGCTGCTAATTTTAAAGCTGTTGTTAGTTTTTAAAAGAGAAAATGTGATAATTCAATTGATTTTGTGCCAGTATTGTTTTTGGCATATATTGAGTCCAAAACAGAACCACTTTGGGATGTAGGGACTTGTGCAAATGCATTAAGGTCAACAGTGCATGCGTTAATTTAATAGAAATTTTTAAGAACATTGAGCTCTAAATCAGCTGCAGATGTAACTGAGACAGTTTGCTGTAGATAAAAATGACTTATTGCCTCTTTGGGCTTTCATCAATATTAAATGACTATTTTCTAGAGTAGCATTACGAACGGGTAAAACAAATTGCATGAACAGTGAAGTGACAGTGAAGTATTGTTTGTTGATACAAGAATAGTTGGAAGCTCATTTTCCATGATGTTTGGTCATTTCATCCCAGTTGTGATGACGCCACTTGCTAATCTAATAACAATAATAATAATTAATTAATCTGATAAATTATATAGTGTTCTGGCTGAAGAGGCATTGCATCATGTGCAAAGCAATGTTTTTAAAATGCTCTACTGAAAAAAGGCAAGAAAACTGGAAATATTTAACATGTCTATGATAGTTTCCTTGGTGGAAGTTAGCAGACTTTCTGGCTAGGTTTAGAGCATAGAGTTCATAGTATGTGTTTCTTTTTAACACATTTCTGTTGTCCTACAACCATAACCTAGATAGCATGCAGCAAAAGCACTCAACATCTTTCCTTATAGTGTTGCAATGCTCCTAATCTGTCTGCTTGTCTGATGATCTTCTCTTTAGACAATAAATATTGAACTTGATTTATTATCCACTCCACCTCATATGCATTTTAAATGTGTGCAATATGGCTTTCCCTGTATTATGGTTTACGACTTTTTAAAATGTGTAATTTATTCATAGTACAGGCAAACGTTTTGTCCATTGTGATAGTAGTGATATTAATATTAAATATTCTGTCATTTTACAAACTTGGTATGTTTTTTGTGTGGTTCAACTTTTCCTCTGATTTTTTGCATGTTATAAGATTGTTTAAAATCTTTTTAGCCAATGCTTTTTGTTTTGACTTGTGTGTAATTTGTTTGCACATCCAGTGACTGCTCAATTACTGTGTGTGTGACATGATGTTAACAGGCATGTCCGATCGGTCCTGAATACAACATTCTGGAACCGGGACCAGAACAGTGTCGCCGACTTTGGCTGGAGCAGCCCATTCTATCTCGTCAAGACTTGGCAATCTTGACAGCTACCACTTACAAAGGGTGGAAGGTGAGATGCATGTGCTATATCTTATGGAGGCTTTTCGATAGATTTATAGAAATATATCAAGAAGTTCATTTTTCAAACGTGATAAACTGTGTGCATGTTTTGTGCTAGTTGCATTACTCATACATATGTGAGATATTTTGATGCGATATTATTATTGATTGAAATAGGGCACTGTATGACCCAATGCCAATACTTTATCTGGAAATGTTAAAGATTACCACTTTTATATTTAGTTCTGCATTGCCAAGATCATTCTGTCTGTAGTGGTTTAAATTACTTTTATTTGATGCCATTGAAACTCAGTCGATCAACAGTCCAAGGGGAAGTCTAGAAATGTTTTTTTTTCTGATGGGATTGATGCTGAATTTTTGAGAATTAATTTTTTGCAAAGCTTTTCACAGGGTTTTGTTATGAGTGCACTTTCTAGCATGCATTATTTATGAATGATACCCTCAGTGCCATTACTGTACCTGAACTTTCTATCCATTTATATATAATCACTTGTGTCCAGTACTGAATCTCTTTGGCTGCTACGGTTACAGGTGGAAAGATCGTTGTACTGTTTGTTTTTGCATTAACCTACAAGATCTGTATATTGTCTGATACTTTTAATGATGACCATTGTTTTCTGAGGACTTTAAATCAATCATCACTATGTAATGTGAGTCTTTTTATTCATTTCCAGACAAAGATATTACACAGTATGTACCCTGTGAGTGAGGATATAAAAGGCCTTAAGCCAGCCATTGATTCAATATGTCACAGGGCAGCTCAAGCAGCAACAGATGGATATCAACTTATTGTACTTTCTGATAAAAAGGCTGGGAAACGCCTTGTACCCATCAGGTACATAAGTCTCTTCAAGAAGTTGAACTTTAGCTCTATTCCAGTGCTTGTTTATATTTAGAGTGCAGCGAAAATTATTTGCTTTACTTTGATTGGATAAAAATAGTGTGCATTAGCATGTGAGTTTTTAGTAAAGAGGTGTTTTTTGCAAATTTTGTTGGCCTTTGTATGTACTCTATTTTGAAAGTTGTCAGTTTTAAGAGTGCAATTTGTCTGTGATATTCTGAATTTCCATTTTGGAAGTTAATGTAAATCTCGATACCATCAATATTTAGCAAAAATGGAGCCATTGTTATCATTTGTGCTCCACAGTAAGGATTTTGCATTTGAATTTTTATAATAGTGTTCTTTCTTCAGACTCTTGTTTGAACTTGTAGAATTAGCATAACAGAGCATAGCAGTAAGAAAATGAGAAGTATTTTTCTGCAGAGTTCTTGTTTATTTGGAATTAAATGTGTTTTTTAAAAAAATCGTCTAGTTCTCTGTTGGCACTGGGAGCAGTTCATAATCATCTGATCAGAAAGAAACTACGCATGAAAGTTGGACTTATTATAGAGACAGGTGAAGCAAGGTAACACAACATTCACTTAACAGATATCATGTCAAATTTTATATAGAGTTTCTCACATTTATTTTAGAATTTTCTTATGATTTGGTATGCAATGTGTGTGAGTGAATGTTTATTGCTTTAGTTTAATTTTATTAATGTCCTTAATAGAAATGTCATTAGAATATGATTGACAATATGTTGAAGCAAAGTAAGGATAGACGTGATTGAAAAAGAATGACTTATTGTGGGTATTTTTGGATCTAAATAATTTATGCTATCACTGATATCATTACTTTTACGGCATTTACATTTATCCCTCAATCATTGGCAGTAATTTTCAGTAGTTCACTTAAAACGACATCTACAAATTGGTTACTAAGCATTATAACAATTTCACTTAGTTGAAAGTGGCATGAGAAAACTTAGATGCTCGAATCAGCCGTCATAACATTGAATTGATATACAGTTACTATTAAATTGCCACATGCTTATAAGATTTATGCTAAATCAGCTGTTAAAGAGTTTTGATTTCATTTATTAATACTGATTATTTATTTATTTATCTGATGTTACTATGACAGATAAAGGTAAAAATAGGTTTCCTTATAAACTTGTTGTATTAATGACTAGAAGTTGCTGATACGGCATTATGGCTAATATTTTGCCAATTTAGGGAAGTTCATGATTTCTGTGTGTTGCTCGGTTTTGGTGCCGATGCCATTTGTCCTTATCTGGTGTACGAGACAATGAATGCTCTACGAAGGCAAAATAAACTTGAGCCTCCGCTGGAAGATCACGAGATTTTCTCTAACTATGTTGTGGCCCTTGCCAATGGCATTGCTAAGGTGATGGCTAAAATGGGAATCAGCACTCTACACAGTTACAAAGTGAGTGCATATTTACATTTAGCTATTTTACAGTATTATATGTTAAGTTTTTACAATATTATATGTTAAGTGTTAGAGTGGTATTGTTGTTGATGTAACAATTTTTAGCTGTTTATACACATACTATGGAGCATATTGCTCTTTATGACAGCTTTTGAACTTTTATTTAATTTTTTTACCAATATCTGCATGTTTGTTTAAGGCCAAAACTGTCTTATAATTCAAATTCTCTCTCTTTGAGCTTCACATGTTTAGGTTTTCAATCTGTACACGCATTCCTTTTGGAATATATGACTATTGAAAAGCATAACATTGTTAATTGTCTGTAGGGTGCACAGATTTTTGAGGCTGTTGGTTTAGATGAAGAAGTAATTGACAAATGCTTTCCTGGAACTCCTTCTCGAATCGGCGGAACAAATTTTGAAATTCTTGCTCTAGAGGTGCGTTTGAGTGTGTGGTTGCATTTGCCAAACATCGGCATTGGGGCTTTTGGAACATGATTTAGGCCAGTGTTTTTCATCTGTCTGCTCAAAGTCCATGGCTGACTTTCTACAAAACCATGTAAAGATGTTATATGAGTATCATGCTTTATACAAGGCAGACACAAAATTAACCCTGGAAGGCACGAAACAATTCAGTCTGAATGACATCTCAGTTTAACCCTTTCACACCATAATGCCGATATTTGGCTTCATAACCTATTGGTTATATGGATCATCGTTGTCAAAGGGTTAAAGAGAATTATGCAGCAAGAAGATCCTGTGTCTGACAACGTCCTGTTAATTATATACCGGTAGCTTCCTTAATTAGTACCCTTGAAATCCAGGATCATGGTTCCACGTACTAATAGTGTATATTGAAGCAATTTCACCCTAACCTAATCTAATTTTAAGCTTCTGTAGCGCACTTGATAATGCATAGAAGCATCAACTGATGGTACACCAAATTGCAATCACACAAGACACAAATCACACGATCATAAGACTTTTTCAGATTAAAAATGTCTTGCCAGTGGAGTCATGCTGTGATTAGGCAGCTTAGCATGAATGCTGAAGCTATTACAATAAGGCCTAATTGCAATGGAGACTCGTCTGTAATGAGCAAATCCATTTAAAGTTCCACTAAAATGGAATCAGTTGTGGTGGAATCTAAAGGCTATCTATAAAGTCTGCAATTCACCTGTAAGAAATGCAGATTTTCGATTTTTACTACTTTGAGTTGCACGTAGCTTTATCAAAGTTTGTCATTTCATCCCAAAACTAACCAACTGTTTAAGCCAGAGGTCAGACTTTGCATGTGTAATGTAATGTAATGTGGCATTTGTAAAGCGTTACAAAGTATTACTTCAAGGAGAGATTGACTGCCTTTTCTGGCATTTTGTTGTTCAAAGGCTCTCAACCGTCATAGCTTTGCTTATGCGGATCGTGAATGTGACAATAAACTGGTCATGACGCCTGGCTATCTGCAGTGGAGAGACGGAGGAGAAAAGCACATGAATGATCCGATGACAATTGCTAATTTGCAGGTATTTGTTGCTAGCATAGCTGTGCCATTTCTTCTGGTGACTGTGATTTGGCAGCTGCTTTTGAATTTTTGAATATTTGACATGTTTCAGAAGAGAATTTCCTTTCTACAGGTTTCTATTTCATTCGACTGTCTTGACTAATCATTTCGAATGGAATTGTATTTATTCTTATTGCTACTAATTTTTATCTGTATTTTTGTCTGGTTTTGCTGATGTTTGTGCATGTTTAATTACTAGTTTTCTGTTATATTTCTAGGATGCAAGTCGTGAGAATAGCAGGCATGCATTCGAAAAGTTTCTCGAGTCGGCCACTGAGAGTTCGCGACACTGTACACTTCGAGGACAGTTGGACTTCAATTTTGACAAGAACCCTGTTGACCTAAGCGAGGTTGAACCTGCTGTCAACATTGTCAGACGCTTTTGCACTGGTGAATATCTGCCAACAGTTATCTGAATAGTTTCTTGCTTGAGGTGTTCATTTCTTGCAGTATTTTTATGAGTTCAATTTTTTAAAAGTACGAGTATTATTCAAATATTTGTCATACATGTATACTGTGTAGTCCTTACATATGCATATGCTGAAGTCTTCTGTTGAATTAAGTGTGTATGCTTTTGCCTTCTGTATTTTGCATGTATAAAGCTATATAAGTTGTATATACTAGGACTTTGTGCTTTAAAAAGACTAGTGAGTGTATCTTTATCAGACTTGTGTTATATGCATAAAATGTACAGTAGAACTTTGTTAAAGGAGACTTGGTTAGGATGTATACTCACTTATAATGTATCGCAATGTTCTTTACCATGTGATGTGCTACCGTATTTGATGGTATTGGATATAATGTACCTCAGATAAAACATACTAAATGTGCAAACCTCAGAGATGTAGTACTTGGTATTGTACAAAGTTGTACTGTAGTTGTATATTTATTTATTTGTCTGTAGCTTGTCATGGTTTCTTTCTAGGTTTGTTTTGGGAGGCCAGGCCTGTTTGCTCTTGTACTTTCAGTACTGAGTTTTGGAATGCATCTACTTGTTGCTTGTACTTGATACTCGGAGGCCAGGTACTTGATCCACAAGAGTACTTGTACGTTCAGCCATTGTGTCTATAATTGCAACATCTCTGGCTGGATATGTTTGCTTCAATGGTACCAGTAATGCTGTTTAAAGTTAGGCTAATGACAAGACATTCACAGATGGCCAAGTGCCTGGAACTCAACGATATTTATGATGAACCACTAATACCATCGATTTTGGAACAGTGAGGTTAAAAGAAAATCGAGTTCAGCAGGCTGTATAATGCAGCCATTAGAGACCTCTAGTTTTTGTTTACAGTTAACTGTCATGGATGTTGCTTGTGCCAAGCTGGCTTGACTGTTATGCATAGGGTTAATATGACCGATGCAAATGTATCATCTCTATTTTTAGTTGCAAATGAATGATGATATATTATCTGATGCTAATAGTGTCAATTTTAAAACTATTTCATTTGACAAACTGTCCTCTGTCAAAATGTCACGGACAAAAATGTCATGTGAAGAAAACAATTATTGTCTTGGGGACAAAATGTCTATGGGAAAAAAAAGTCAATTTCAAAAATGTTGTTACACTAACTAAAAAGAGTGTGCAGGCCAGGTTTTTGTGTATATTGATGCATATTTGAAGGTACTGGAGGCCAGGTACTTGCTGACTTTTAATTACTCATTTGATTTTGCCATGGTGAAGGGTTTGCCTCTGTTCTTTTTAATAATTTTCCACACGGAGGCCATCAACAGCTGAAAGTTGTATTGTACTTCTTTTTGGAATGCTACCACTTATTCTCCATTGGGATGGGACTTTCCTACATTACTGGCGGTGGCCAGGTACTTGTTGATCTTGTACAATTTTGTGACTAGTGGGCAAACAGAACAATTTGTGTGCTAAAATTAGCAGAGGAACATCTCTGCTTGTATTCAAACTGGAAACTGGAAGAACTGGTGCAGGGACTGTTTGACATTATAGCAAAGTTCTACTTTAGTGTGTAGTTATTCATTTGTGTGGCGGCTTATCATGGTTTCTTTCTAGGTTTGTTTTTGGGACAGTGTTAAGGCCTGTTTGCTCTTATGTGAATTTTCAGGTGCAATGAGTTTTGGAAGCATCTTGCACAATGTGACCACACAACAACTTCAAGTTGCTTGATCTTCTGCTCATGAACAGGATAGGTGGAAGGAGCTGCAATCAAGAGAAGGCTCTGAGAACACTTGTGGTATTTCTCTGAACATCTTATCACAAAGATCCACAAGAGAAATTTCCATCAAACTTTCAGCCATTGGAAAAAAACTTTCAATTATTCTACCCCTCTTGTTTATAATTGCAATTTTCACTTGATGGAGAAATTTGCTAAGATACCTTGGTTGAAACCAGTTTACATGTTTAAAGTATAGTTGATACAAAACTTGGTTGTAACTACTGCTGGACTTTAATTGCGATTAACGCATTAAACTAATAATCGTGATTAAAAAATTAATTGCGATTAAAAAATTAATCGCATATCTCAAAGAGAATCTGAGCTTGAAAAATAATCAAGTCACGAGTTTTTGTTTACAGTTGACTGTCATGGATGTTGCCTTGTGCTGATTGATAATGACTGCATTTAATTATTTTGGTCACAATCTGTTATAGGTAATTGAAAATGTAATAACCTAATAGGGATTGTGACTTGCAAATGAATGATCTATATAGTATCTGCTTAAAAGCCTTCAATGGTTAAATTTTAAAACTATTTCATTTGCGTAAATTTAGCTTAGTCTGTAAAAGTGGAGCAATTCCTTTGTGTGAAACAAAAATTTTTGTTTTTGGTCATGTTTGTTTTGATAAAGTTAAAGTTAGAACTTGGGGTTCTTTTTATTCCACAGGTGGCATCCGGTCGTTTTGGTGTGACCAGCTCATACCTGTCTCATGCAGACGAATTGCAGATTAAGATGGCACAAGGTGCAAAGCCAGGCGAAGGTGGTGAACTTCCTGGTTATAAGGTAAGAACAACTGTACCATAGTTATCTGCTGACTCCTTTTCTCTGTTTTTATGTTGAATTCTTGTTAGCATTGTTTTATATCACCAGTGATATTTATTGTAATAAATGTTTTGCCTTGCCACTTGTATAGGTTATGTATGTATGTATGTATGTATGTATGTATATATATATGTGTATATATGTGTGTATATATATGTGCATAACTGTATATTTGTGTGTGTGTGTGTGTGCATAATCAGTCAACTCATTTTGATACAATCTCATATGTATAAGAACTATATTATTCGTAAGATGTATTGGATGACTGTATATACATGGAAGGACACAAGTGTGTGTGTGTGTGTGTGTGTCTAAGCTATAATCAGTGGCAACTCATTTTGATACAATCTCATATGTATAAGAACTATATTATTTGTAAGATGTATTGGATGAATATATATACGGTATGTTTTGAAGGCTGTATGGTATGTATAATATGATGTACATTACATGGATACAGCTCTCTTCATCCTATATCTTGTTCATCATGAAATGTATTGATTACTTTTGATTGTTCTAATTGCTAAGCATTTTGTTTCAGTTTACTGCATTGTATTTTATTTTCTGAAAGGTGACTAAAGACATTGCTGCAACTAGACATTCTATTCCTGGTGTTGGTCTTATCAGCCCACCACCTCACCATGACATATACTCAATTGAGGATCTTGCTCAGGTATTGATGGATGTGTATCTGAGTAATAGAACTGTCATGTCTCATTCATTTAAATGTTCATTTAATGTTAGCAATAAGTCATAAAGAGTACAAGTTATAAACACACACATTAATTTAATTTTTATTTTTGTATATATATATTGCTAGTTACATTTCATATGTAAGATGCAATATCAAGCAAAACTGAGTATATTTATATGCAGTGTTACTTATGAAATGTAACCTGTAATGTGCACTTGTGCAGTCTTATTACCTGATTTATTTCCCGTTGAGTATTGTGCTTTGTTATTTTGTGCTTTGTTATTTCAGCTGATCTATGACTTGAAGGCAGCAAATCCAAAAGCTCGTATTAGTGTTAAATTGGTTTCTGAAGTTGGTGTTGGTGTCGTGGCGTCTGGTGTCGCTAAGGTAATAAATTTTTATGCTTTTGTTCACCTGATTTGACATTCTTGGCTCTTGTTATATATTTATGTTTATGAATACAAGGTCATATCTTTAGAGCTATTCTTTCTATGTTGCATTAAAGTTATTTAGATCATATTTCTGGCTAAATATCTGGAACTCTCTTCCCTGGCTGTCAAGTCTTCCAATGAATTGAGTATTTTCAGATCTAGGCTTAAAACACAGGTTTTCCAATTAGCATTTCCTCCATTATAGTCTGTCTTGCTGTTTCCCTCTGACTGATCTCTGGAATGACCTGGTCTTTTGCGGATGGATTTAAAGTACCATTGATTGATACCCTTGGGTATTAGAATTGGTGCTATAAAAGTTCATGATAATAATTATTTTTTAAATAGGCTAAAGCTGGTCATATAACAATATCTGGCCACGACGGGGGAACTGGTGCCAGCAGCTGGACTGGTATTAAGCATGCTGGCCTGCCGTGGGAACTCGGTCTTTCCGAGACTCATCAGACGCTCGTATTGAATGACCTTCGTTCGAGAGTCATTTTGCAAGTCGACGGTCAGATTCGAACAGGTATTGAAAAAGTTAAAAACATTTTTGTATTTAAAAATTGCTTTATGGTTTATTCGTTTACATTTGAGTTGAGTTAAAACGAACGACTTCAAATTTTAGAAAAACCGAGTCAGGATTCTTTGAATTTTTAAGAAATTTCAGCCGTAAAATCGTTAGCCATTAATTACGGAATTTGTCAATATCCTGTGGTATTTTTTAATGCTTCATCTCAGGTCGTGATGTAGTGATTGGTGCTCTTCTTGGTGCTGATGAGGTTGCTTTTTCGACTGCTCCTCTGATAGTTCTTGGCTGTACCATGATGAGAAAATGTCACCTCAATACCTGTCCAGTCGGCATTGCGACACAGGTAGTTCTAGATAATTGTGATTTTCAATAAATATACCATTCTGTGTTCGTTCTTAGTTTTGCTATTAAATAAATTTGCTACTTGACTACTCACAAATAATGTCTTTTAAAAAAAATTCATTTATGATTTTTCTTATTCTGATTTTTCTTATTCATCAAGATTACTTTTGCACTATTATCACTGATATGTTTATTGGCAGTCCAATCATGATGCTATTACAGACTGTATCTTGACCATAGATTATTAACCATAGATATTACAAAGGTACTGGTGAAAATTTGAGGCCCCTAGCAGAAAATTATCGTTTGCATTCTGCTTATTAAAACATGAAGCATGTTATATTACATGAATATGCAATATATTCATAGCTTGCTGGGTTAACAAGAACTAATGCACTTTAAATGATGAAAATGCTTGGACCAGCTTTACAAAACCATTAAAAGCACAGATTCTATATCAAGTCAGATCTTGAAAATCAAGTGAGGTCTAAGAATTTGACTCTTAAAGATATAGATAATTGTAGGTTTTATTCGTTTCTCATGACCTCACCTTATTCTTGTGCTTTAGGACCCTGTTCTTCGAGCAAAGTTTACTGGAAAACCCGAGCATGTCATCAACTACATGTTCTTGTTGGCTGAAGATGTTCGACAGATTATGGCCAAACTGGGATTCCGAACATTTCAAGAGATGGTCGGCAGGACTGATAAGTTGTGTGCTCGTCCATCTGTTAATATTGCAAAGGCGAAGCTGCTGAATTTCTCCTCAATCCTAAAGAATGCACTTGAACTTCGTCCTGGTGCTAGCATACGTGGTGGAACTGTACCACAGGATGTGAATTTGGAATCAAGATTGGTATGTTATTGTTGTTGTAGTTCTGTACTGTATGAACATTTACTTATTTTATGATGTAGTATAATATAGCAAAACATTTATATAGCACATTTTTTGCACAGTGCCATAGCTAGAATACTTGGTGCCCAGGGAAAGGTATAAGTTTTTCGCCCCCAACAGTTTAAAAACTGATGATGACCTTTTTTGTTTATGAGAAAGTGGGTGAAGACCTTTTTTTGTTTGTCTTACTGGCAATACCTTCAATGGGCATTGTTAAACTGTTACAACCATAGTTTCTGATGCCCCCCCCCCCCCAGACTGCGCCTGGGGCAGCGTCCCCCACATAGTTGTGGCTCTGTTTCTGCACAGAGCCATAAACACTTGGAGTACCACCACTATGAACAGGAAATCTGACAGAAGGCACTGTGTTTGTGATAGTGACTTTGTTCTTTTAAAAGTTGTCAGAATTCATTTGATTGAATTGCATATTTCCTGCTCTGAAGCAAGTTTTACTTTGGGCAAATTAAAAATAGATGCGTTGAATCACCTAATGTTTTTTCTTCCATTGGATCTGCAAAAATTTGAAAGCAGAGATAATACTGGTTTTAAGTGATTATCTTAGGCAGAGATGTCTGTTGTGATACTGTAGGATTATGATGTCATAGAGAAGGCCAAAGATGTGATCGAAGGTCGTTCGCCCAGCATCGAACTTGATTACAAGATTAGCAATGACATGAGAACATTTGGAGCAACTCTTAGCCATGAAATTTCCATGTAATGTTTTCTAATTTATTCATTTTGCAAGAGTTGTAATGAGAGTTTTGCTGTTGAAGCAAAATATTGCCATAATTAAATCAGCAAGAAGTGTATCGTAGACTGGATCTAGTTGCTGTGTTCTTTACAGTGACATAGATTGCTTGCAGGCTGTTATTGAGGTTGCATAGCTTGAACTGATTGTTTCTTAAGTTTTTTTGAAAATAAAAACAAACTAAAATTGATAACATGTTGCAAAAGTTATAGAAATATTTGCTTAAATGTTGTGTTAATTTTTTTAAATTAATAAATTTATTCTGTTCTGTGATTTTTGTCTTTGGATCAATGTGTTTAAAAGGGTTAATAGTTTAAAATATTTTTGGGGTTTGATTTGGTGAATTATTTGTAGAAGATACCAAGAAAGTGGTTTGCCTGATGGCAGCATTAAAATTCATTTGACTGGTTCAGCAGGTCAGAGTTTCTGTGGATTTTTGACCAAAGGAGTGACCGTGGTTTTAGAAGGGGATGCCAATGATTACGTAGCAAAGGTTTCCTTCCTTTCTTGTTTTGATCCTTACATTCAATGTTGTCGCTAAAGTATTGTGTATTTTGATGTTGTATTTTGATGTGAACTTTAAATTCCGTAATATTACTTAAAGTCTGTTGTTAATTTGATGTGGACTAGACAGACAATGCTTGTAATTGACATATGTATGACGTGGGGCATTGTCTATTTTACACCAAGGGCCTTTGCGGTGGAGAGGTTATTCTGTATCCACCAAAGATAATGCCCGAAACATTCTTGTCAGAAAACAACATCATTGTTGGGAATGTTTGTCTTTATGGAGCCACTTCTGGAAAGGCTTTCTTCCGAGGTCAAACTGCTGAACGATTCTGTGTTCGTAATTCTGGTGCAACGGCCATCTGCGAGGTGAATGGCATTTCCATTTTGAATTTTTACTTTGAATGGTTTCAAGATGCTTATGGTCATGAGATTTGACTGACCACCAGCATTTTGAGACTGTATTTTAAAATTATTGATATGGCCTGTACTTTTGTTGTATACATTTTGGGTAAGACATTATGCTGCATTATACATTATTATACATTGTGCTGCATTTTGATATTGATGTTTACCACCCTCTTATGTGAATTTCTTTTGAGAAGGACATTTAAGCTAATTGTATATTTGTCCTGAAATCTTATTGCTAAGTGACTGAATTCTGAATTCGCTTGCATTATCCAATGCACTGTGAAGATGTGCTAATTTCACTTTCTAACTCTATTGATACCGATGTTTTATACACACCTCGCTTCTGGTGCCAGAAACATATACTCTTTTTGTAAAACGCATGTATGCAGTAAATCTGTACTTGGTTGTCTTGTCATTAGGGATGCGGAGATCATGGATGTGAGTACATGACAGGTGGCAGGGCTGTAATCTTGGGACTTGCTGGAAGGAACTTTGCTGCCGGCATGTCTGGTGGCCTCGCGTTCGTCCTTGACCGTGAAATGATGTTCCACGAGAGATGCAATCAAGAGATGGTCGCCATAGAGGCTGTTGTAGAGCAAGACGACATCGTCTGGCTACGGGATATTCTAATGGAGTTCACGGAGAAGACTGGTTCTACTCTTGCGAAGAGTCTTCTCAACGATTGGCCAAAGTCTCTCTCTCTTTTCCACAAGGTGTGCCTATCTTTTTTTATTGAGACATGTTGCAGAAAGAGTGACGTGTTAATTGAGTGAAACTCTAGTTTTTTTCTCTCTTTAGATGCCAAGGGTCATTGATGTGAACAGTAATTGAATTGCAGATCAGTAAATATCTTGGTGATGTGAAATCTCTTGATACGCATTTCTATTGAATCGGTTTTATTAATGCTTGAATTAGTAATGTAATGTTGTGTATGAATAATTTAATATAATTTGTAGTGCTCAATGAAATTGTTGATATTCAAAGCATGAAGTTGATGAATTCGTATTTCTTGATCATTAATGCCACTGAAGACATCGGCAATTAAGAAATGGAACTGCAGTAGATCCTGACTGCATAGAAGCCTTGTTGCTCGAGTGTATAAGCAGATATCTAATTTGAAAAATACGGCAGACCTATCATTGGAAATAGGCAACAGAAACCAAAACACAACAGACATGGTAGAGACAGAATTGATCTTGCTGCAAGCAGGTGTATACCATAAGACAGGTCATTGTAAAGGCTTCTAGTGTAGATGCAGCGCAATGTTGTAGTTCATTGACTTTTAAGAAGACTTTCTATGTCACTTGTTACTGATTGCTTTCTTCCCAGCTTGCTGTTGTTGAACACGATACATTTTTTTTTTCTCAGGCGGGAATTTGAAATATATTTTGCTGATTTGGTTACATTCTGTTACCCAACTCTGCTACGTTCCGGATTGCTAACTGCAGCAGACTGCAAAATTGGCTGTGGATATTTCTTTGACATAGCACTTAAGAATAAGTTCCAGGGGTGTAGCCAGGAATATGATTTGGAGGTTATACATTTTTTTTTGGGGGGGGGTATAAGCCTTAACTATAAATCATATAAACTACATATAACCACATATAAATCACATAAAAAACTTTAAGGTAGACTGATTTGGGGTATATATATATATATATATATATATATATATATATATATATATATATATATATATATATATATATATATATATATATATACCCCCCCGTCGCTATACCCTGAGAATAACCTGCTCCTGCCTTCATTAGCGCTGAAAAAAACTGACAGAACATTCGTTACATTACATGTTACAATTGAACTGTGTTAGGTATATCCGCACGAGTACCGTCGTGCTTTGGCAGAAGCAGCTGCTGAAGCAGAACAGGCTAAGGCCCAGACAGAATGTCGAATATCAGAGGACGATGAATATAAAGAGGACAACGTCATCTTGGAAGATGTGCTGAAAAGTGCAAAGGAAGTTGTGAGTGAATAGTTTGTGCATGCATTATGTTTAGTGACAAACTTATTTTTAAAGTCTTCATAAAATTGGATGATGTATAGATGAAAATCTGCTTTGGATGTCAACACTTTTTCATTCTACACAGATATTCAGAGTGTACTCAATTTCTTAACGCATGACATTAGATTTATTTGAAATTGATTAGATACTAGTGTAATTTTATTGTTATTTTTATCATTTTAATACTCATCTATTTGTCTACTTTTGCCTTACATTTTTCCTTATGTATTTGGCTGCCTTGTGTCTTATTCTTTGATTCATGATTATTTTATTATTATTTAATTAATTTGTTTTTAGAATTATGTCTACGGTTTCATTTCAATTTCATTCATTTTATAGTTTTGGGGATTATTTCACTGCTTGTAAGAGAAAGGAAAAAGCTTGTGATTCAAGTTTTATGTTCCCACATCTGTTTGTGCTGTTCATGATTGTTACTTGTCCTGGATATGCTGTGTACCAATGTGTTTTGTGTCATCAATTGCTATTTTCATGCATTGTAAAATACATGTAAAAGTTAAATATAGTTTGTTTTACATTCTGGCATCACTTTTGATTTACAGGTGATTTTATTCTATAATCATGTTTTATTATTATTTTCAGGAACAGGTTGGAATATCGCAGTATTATTTTAGTTATGGTAGTTTAATATTTCTTCGTTGCTTCAACTTTGCTGCAATAACATGCAAATTTAGATTCATTTGGAATTGTTTACTGGTGTTTCTTTCTGCACGGTATTTGTTTGATTTCTTTCCTGAATTGGTTTATTCTACGTTTGTTCAACCTAGTTACTACTGCATGCAGTTTGACAAAGCATGTGCACAGCATGCATTTTGTATAGTATTCTTAAGTTATAGACCATAGTATAGGGCCTACCAGTGAATTGTAGAAATACATAGCTATAGCACAATATTCTCGGTGTTTGGTGTTTGCTTTTGGACGGTCAAATCTGTTGAGAGGCATTAGCTTTAATGATCCCATAAATGAAGTGTTTCAGTCAAGTCTGCTCTGATGATCTCTATCTCTGAGATACTATATCTTATTAGCCTGTCTAATGTTGCTTTATGTATTGTCATATTCCTTTTAATTCTTAACACTGTTCCTGATTTTCAGCTTTACTTGTTATTATGCATTTCGATGTGACATGTTATGAGCGATTGTCTGTCTGCCTGTCTGTCTGTCTGTCTGTCTGTCTGTCTGTCATAGTTCTGTTGTTGTCACATTGCTTTTGGATGTATTTTCTAGAAATTGCTTTTTTGTTAATCTTACACAGGTCATGCTTATTTTAGACGGCAGTGGGGTAATTTGACATGATAAGTTGGTTCTGTTTTTCATTTGTTTCTGTTTAAGTTTTAAGTTTTTTTTTACTTTGACTTTATGATTTCCAAAGTTTATCAATTATAAGTTCTGCACAATTATAAATTCAGTACAATTATAAGTTCAGCATAACATAGGTAATATTCACATTTGCAAAATGTAACATTAACATTTGCAGTAGTAACATAAATCATATAGGTAATATTAACATGTGCAATAGTAACAGTAGTCGTACATAAGAATTAACTAATAATTAATTCGAACACTGTATACAAGATCACTAGATAACAACAGTATCAGAAATAATAAGATACCTAAGGGAAAATATTTCCCACAGAGAGGCACCTTAATGACAGTATAGAAATACAAAATTTTTAATGAAATTGACAGAAGTAAATTAATAATGAAAGTTACATAAAGAATAGGAAATAATGACAATATTAAATAATTTAAGGAATAAACTCGTATAGATACATTGCAAAAAAGATGGGTTAGCTATTCCTCATTTATTTGTTATAATATAGTGTTTTAGTTTGTTTCTAAAGTCAAATAGATTTAATGAGTTTTTATGTGTAAAGGAAGATTATTCAAAATCTTAGGCCCAAGTAATATAATAGTAAAGAGTTGAGGGTTTGTATGGGCAAGATGTATAGATAATTAATTGATCAAAATTTCTTACATAATAGGTATTCCTTTTTTTACAGTAGAAAATAAGTCATAATTAACATATTCTGCGCAGAAATACGAACGCACTAGGTGCCAAGAAACCAGCCTTCTATCTCTTCTTGGTGACTATCATTGTCTACCGTTCTCATTCTGTGTTCTTGAACACACAAGCTTTGTCTGATTGCTCGTGTTTTTTTGTGTTTATGTTGAGTTTAAATTACTCTGAATCATGTTCAGCTCTTACTCAAAACAGATTTCAGATTGACTAGTTATGTTTTGAGCCCACTGGTGTAAATGCCATGTCTTTGATAATTATGATTCAAAGTTGGTTATTTCTGCTCTCAGGACAATAATTAATAGAACTGAAAAGTCAGTTACCGGTACCTGTCTCACTCATAGCTTTTAGCTTTCAGAATCTCCCTTGAATTTTAAGTTTCACTATTAGATATTTCATTTGAATTTTTTAGTAATTTTTAAGCTTTAGAGTTTAATTTGAATACCAGTACCGGTACTTGCTGCACAAGTTTTATTCAGTTTATTGGTCAATGTTTACAGTCAAATTTAGCATATTGCAGATTTGTAAATGTGATGTGTGTATATATATATATATTTATATTTATATAAATGTAATAGACTTTTATATAGCGCTCCTCATTAAACTCATTTTGAATACTTGGAGTTGCTTTTCTTTTGATGCAAGACTTCAGAAATGGTAGGTCATATGACATGAAGTATGAGGCAGATATAAGGCATGACACATTATATCATTAGTTGGTATATGGCTGAAGAAATGCTGCTCCATATACAGCAACTTGGATGGCTTACATTGTCATTTACGATGTTTCTAAGTTTTACTTCTTTAATTTGTTATTCCATTGCCGTATTTAAGGATGCATGTTTTTATAATTTAAATTTTAAATTACTGTATCTCATGATTCTTATTGTTGAGTTTTGTTTTCAAGTCTATTCGCCAGTTTTCTTTATCGCATGTTTGTGATTTCAAGCTTCAGTATTCTAGTTTGCACTATTCAGATTCCTTTAACTTGATACCTAATAAACATTTAATGACGAATTATGCCTGTCATGTGCAGACATTTGTATTAAATGTATGTTTTGCATTGAGCTATGTTTGTAGTTTCTAGGCTATGTCATGGAAGGTTAAGATAGCTTTGGGTTTGTTGCATTGACTTGTAGGAACACTTAGACCTTGCAGAGGAAGATGTGAGTATTCCCATTAATGAGGAAAATATCGAAATAAAAGCTGAGGATGGTGAATTATTCGTAATTGGCTCTGAATCAAGCGTGAAAGACATTGAAGAGATCATACCAGACTTGTCAAAAGAGCCCCTTGACAAAAAGAAGTGTGTTTCCAGTTCTTTAATAGTAGTTAATTAAAAATCTACCAGTTTGAGAATTTTATATGTTTTCTTGTTTGAATGGTGCTAAAGTTACTATAAATATAGACTGGTTCCTGATGATGCATAATGCATTACTAGTAATCTTTTCATGGAATCCATAATATCTTTGCAGAAGTTCAGCTTCAGCTATTGATTTTTAAAGTAGCACGGAGTATGTGAATATTACCGTAGGTGCAGTAGAACCATGAAGGAATTGAAAATATATAAAATGATATATATTTCCTATTCTTTATGAGACTGACATCTTCTTTTTCTTCTTCTTCTTCATGTGTCATGTATTGCAACGTCAGCGACCTTGGATTTCCACTCTTATCTGTTTCTGGTTTTCTTTATCAGTTCGATGTTGTCTTTAGTTCTTGTTGCTTCTCTTCTAAGGCTGTCTGTGTATTTATTCTTTGTCTTCCTCTTGCTCTTTTCCCCTCTATTTTCCTGTTATAAGTAGATTTTCCAATCCATCCTTTCTTATTAGGTGTCCGAAAAATTCCAACTGTTGCTTTCTTATGGGTTTTAGCAATTTTCTCTTTGAGACTGACTTTACAGGTGAAAATTTTCATGTGTTCAGTAATTGTTTCTATAGTTTATAGTCAAAGATTTATTGACAGCAGGATTTTTAACTTGGTACATAGAACATCCTACTTCCTTTGCTTATGAAACCTCTATGTCTGATTTCAGTAACTCATAATTCTTCCAGCTTCTCACACTTAATACCACACCGACTTGGTCAATAGTTTCAGTGGTTTTCACACAGGCTTACTTAGCCTCCTAAACCACTTAAAATCAAATTATTATTATTATATTATTATAGTTGATTCTTTTACTCTTGCAAAATTCCATTGTTTTATTACTGCATTTTCTTTCATGTGATGCCCAATAGTAATGCGCTTGACAGAAATTGATGGGTACTGGGCAGTTGAACGATAGATGCTTTGTATTGAGTTGCTAACCCCATGGCATAAGTCATGTATGGATGGCACAAATCATCTATGTAATTGTATTCTCTTTCAACCGTTTGATATTATTGCTTTATCCGTTTCAATTTTTGCATAAATATTGGTAGTTGATACAATATTGTCATATTAATGATATGATTGGTTTTTAGAGGATTTGTCAAGTACAAGCGGGCAAAGAATCAGTACAGAGAAGTTGAAGAAAGAGTAGATGACTGGAATGAAATTTTTAATCATAATGGTGTTAAAAAATATATTCAAATACAAGCTGCAAGGTTTGGTCTTTATTTTGACAATTTTTAAAACATTTTTGTGTTTTAAAGTTGTAAAATTGTACTAAAATGGGCAGATGTATGCTTACTGAAGATGTTATTTTGATATTTTATAATTTTTGAGGGTTTAAATATTATTAAGTTATCTGAAACACATTTTGCTCTTATTTTGTTTGAAATTTCCTACTGCTTTTGACATACTTGGTTGCTATGGTGATGGAAGTCAGATATAGATGCTACTGATTTGTCTGCCAGTAAGTTGATTAAGTAGTTAATTGATTGGCCATTTAAGCAATTTTAATGTAGGAACAACTGACAATATTTGTGCGAATAGGTGCATGGACTGTGGTGTTCCATTTTGCCAGTCTGATCATGGCTGCCCTCTTGGAAACATAATTCCAAAATGGAATGATTTGGTTTTTCAAGTTAGTATGTTTAAATATAGTGAAATACATCATAAATATCTATCATAAATTTATTATAAATAGTGTTTAAATTGAGTTGCTCTATTGTGCATTTTGGACTTTGTATTTCATGTTTGTTCAACTGTTTCACCACATCAACTTGCAAGGACAAAAATCTCGTGTGTCAAATAAAACACACCACAAAGTTTTAGATTTAATTGTCATGTAAGCCAACAAACATGCTATGAAGGTTTTCCTACATGTGTTGTTAAGCTCAAAAAAAATCCTGTTTTAATTATACCACACAAAGGTTGTGGACCGCATGATTGCACTTTATTTTTTGTGTAGCAAAACTGGAAAGAAGCTCTTGTTACCCTTCTACAGACCAACAACTTTCCCGAGTTCACCGGACGTTGCTGTCCTGCTCCATGCGAGGTTTGTTTTTCAGTTTTAGTGGGTTTTTATGATGGCTTTGGTCCTTAGGGGTGGGAAGTTGGAAGAGTGGTAACAATGCTGGACGATGGAGCAGAAGGTCGCGGGTTCAATTCCCGCAGGAGCCCTAAGGTTGACTCAGCCTTACTCGCTAGAGGCGGTGGTAAACTGAGGAGCAGTGTTAAAGCTGCAAGGTAAAACGTGGGTATGGGGAAAGTAATGGCAACCTACCCCAGATTAATGGATTATGCCACCTACATCGCTGCTTGCCCAGGCCGGAGATGAGCGCCGGAACGCAGTGCTCGGACTCAAGTACGGGACCTACCTATCTCTGGTCCTTTGGCATGATTTTAAGGCAGTATTATTGTTTTCATTTTCAACTCTTTAGTAAATGATTAGAGCTTACTTGAACGTCTGTTTTCTTATAAATAAAGAAATGCTTAACCGGATGTTATATTTTTTAATGGATGAGATGTAACTTTGTGCCATTTTGCACAATAGTTGAAGGTGCTGTTCACTTGACGTCATGTGATTGAGTAGCACTTTTTACTAGTGGTCATTAGTTGTTGGCATAAGGATAAAAATGCTCTTCTATAGTCATGGCCAGCAGTTGCTTGGAAAGAGCATGCTAAAGTTTATGCTGATTCAGATTTTGTACTTTATTTTTAACTTGGTATTTGTAGTGTGATAATTTTTCTTACATCAACTGCAGCTTAAAAAGCCGTTTGTCAATAAGTTTAAGCTTAAATAAGGTTTATCTTTGGAAGTTTGGACTAACTTATTGAATCTGACAATGGGGAATTACAATTCTAATTGGAGTGGCTATCAACTGATGCCAAGTGCATTACTAGAATGGCACTATAAAAGTTCTCTAGATAGTTTCATACATATAACGTGTGTACCTAAAGGATGCAGCAATAGAAGAGGGAGGCTGTGTTTATTTGGTGAACACACACATATATTGTGCTGTTTTTAAGAGCAGCCCTTTTTTGCATGCTTTACTGCTGTTACAATTGTATAAACATTAGCTCTTTTGATTGTTGTAAGGGTGCCTGTGTGTTGGGTATTAATGAGCCTCCTGTGACCATTAAGAATATTGAAAATGCCATCATAGACTACGCTTGGATGCACGGCTACATGGTTCCGGATCCACCAAAGGATTTTACCGGAAAGCAGGTTGCTGTCATTGGAAGTGGACCTGCTGGATTGGCTGCAGCTGCCCAGCTGAATAAGGTAATCTCCTGGCACCTCCAAATAATAGGCATTGTTAACATTAATGCTATTGTAAGCTGATTTTTTAGGGACTGTCATGTGACTAACAGTACATGCATATTCATGTCATTGATGCAAATTACAAGTCTAGCTTTGTAAAACTCTGTAGGTGTTCAGTGTTTCAATCCTGTACTGCTATGATTTTATTGTCCTTTGAAAATAACTTAAAATTAAATTGTGTAAATCTGTGTAAAAGATTTCATCATTTGCCTGACTTCTGTGATTTAGATACATAGATATATCTACCAGTATACATTAAATGAATACATCCATATGTTATCCACTTGATAAATGTGATAAAATGCTGCATCTTATTTTAATCTGCAGGCATTTACTTTCAGTGCAAGTATGCTATTTTGCTGTCAGAATGGAGTTTAATTTATCAGAAGGCCTTCTGATTAGTTATATTTTGAAAAGTTGAAGGTGTTATATTTGCTTGTGACCAGCCATATTTTAATTCTGCTTGAATGAATGCTTGTCATTGATTACCTTTTAAATATGCATTGTGTAGGCCGGTCACCATGTTGTTGTTTATGAAAGAAACGATGAAATTGGAGGGCTCCTGCGTTATGGAATTCCAACGATGAAATTGAGCAAAGAGGTATGTGTTGACTGTTGACTATTTCCACTTGTGGTAAATGCAGATTTGAATATGAAAATTTTTTCAAAAACTAAAATTTCTCTTGGGGTTTAGCCCCCAATGCCCTGACATTTTAAGCATTAGCTTTGCCCGCTTAGTTATGGTTTTATGTTCTAGTGGCCAAACCGATTAAACTGGAAATTTGTTTTTGGATTGCTGACAAGTTGGTTTTTGGTAGAATACTTTCTTGTTTGTAATGCTGGAGGATATTTATTATGTTCTGTAACCCATCCTTAGTTTTCTCCAGCTACAACTGCAATTTATTTTCTGATTACTTCTCTGGAAGTCTTAACATAAAGTTCTTCTTTAGCCAAAATGGCATTTATGCTTCAGGTTGTTCAACGAAGGATAGATCTGATGGTTGCTGAAGGAATCGAGTTCCAAACTGGTGTTCACATTGGTCGAGATGTGTCTGCCAAACAGCTTCTGGAATACAATGATGCGGTGGTCCTGTGCTTGGGTTCAACTTGGCCAAGAGACTTGAATATTCCTGGTCTGATCTTTACCCTGTTTGTTTTGCATGAAATTTCCTTTCTAAGCATCAATTTATGAGCTTTTTAATATTTTAGTGCCTTTAGTGTTTTTATACGAGACTCCTATGCCCAAATCCAAGATTTGAGCCAAGCTTTGATCTCTAGTTTGAGGCAAGAACAATGCTGCGAGTGGCTTAAAAGGTGTAAGGTGACCATTGATCTAGAGTAGTTTGCCATTGCTTTCTCCGAAACTTCGTTTACATTATGTCACTTTATAATGCTACCCATTTATCTACACATAAGCAGTAAGTGGCTGGGTGGGCCCCTGGCATCACAACCCAGTCTCTGGTCAGTCACCCATCCAGGTACCAAACCACATCCACTGCTGCTTGACTTCGGCTTTTAGTAAGAGCGGTAGGGATTCATTGGCACTTATTTGAGGACCATTGCCGCAATATTGATATAGAGATGATGGTGGCTGGCAATATCGGTGATACTGTAACATTCTGGACTGCTGGTATGATTGATTTTATGTTTAACACCATATTAGTAGGCCTCCTGACCAACTCAGTGTTGCATCCATTTTTCTAGTAAATTAAAAGCAGTAGTGATATGGTAGAACTATGTAGTACTATATAGTAGTACTATGATAGTATGTAGCAATAGATAATATGATTAGTATTATGAGTAGTTGCAACTACTATGATGACAGATGCAGTGGTAGATGTGGTTTGTTGGAGGTGCCGGGGCCCTATGCTGTGAAAACCCTGGCCCCGGGATATATTTGTCGGGGCCAATCAATGAGGTGCCGGCGCCCATAACAGATGTGCTGGGGCCAGGCCCCGGTGGACCCCGGCCCACTTTAGCCACTGTACAGATGGTAAATAGCATGATCTCTAGTTCCTTCTGTCTATCCTTAAGGACATATGTCCTTTGCTGGTTTGTGGACCTTTCAGTGGAGGACAGTGCCTCCTCTCCTTTTATGCTGCTTTACAATAATTGTGGCTCCTATTTCAGCAACGCTTGAGGTTGATTTGTTTTCTTGTAGGTCGTCAGTTGAAAGGAATTCATTTTGCCGTGAGTTTTCTGGAGACTTGGCAGAAACACCAGTCTGGCAAATCAGTCGACTATCTCGCCATGCACGCCAAAAACAAGAACGTTGTGGTTGTCGGAGGTGGTGACACTGGTTGCGATTGCATTGGGACATCTCTCCGACAGGTGAAATCTAGTGTTTATCAATGAAATTCTGTATTTACAGATATTCTTTAACTTGAAGCACAGCTTTTTACTGATCAGATTTTAAATGAGGTAGAGAATAAAAAATTATAAAGATAATTGACATTAATTTTCATAATTATCAAATGGTTCCCTTTTTCCAGACAGTGTAGAGGCTTGAAGATTGTGAGTCCAAGAGTAACATGTTTGCAAATTCCCATGGTCAACTTTTATGTAAAGCAAGTGCATCAAATGCATCTTATGTTTTATTCAAGAATAGGTTTCAAGAGCAAATTGTAGTCACCCATTAAACTGAGGCCAGTTAATGTAAGGAATCTTTCTCTTCATAATCAGCATGTTTGGCATTGTGCAGTCACTTTGGAAAACAGAGAAGTTAAGCAGTATTGACATATTCTGGGTAACCGGTTTAAACTACTAATCTGGTTAGTTGTTGAAAATCAGAGATTGCCACCAGCCCCATATCTCAGATTTGTGTTTGGGATGACTTAACTTTCTTGCCCTTAATGGATTTGTGGATTTCTCAAGTATTATGCACAGCGAGCTGTCGGTATGTTGTTCACCAAAGGTTTACTGTAAACTGTTGTTTGTATCATTGGCAGCATGAATGCTGTAAAGGCTTTGAAAAGCGGTTTTTATGTTTCAGGGTGCAAACAGCATAACAACTTTTGAGATTATGCCACAACCCCCGGAAACAAGAGCCAAGGAGAACCCGTGGCCCACTTGGCCGACCATCTTTCGTGTTGATTACGGCCACGCTGAGGTCCAACTGAAGTTTGGCCGTGACCCAAGAGTCTATAACATCATGAGCAAGGTGCAGTAAATTTAAAATCTCATTTATACAGATATTTATGCTTAGGTGGGAGGAAGTTATCGGAGCAGTAACGACATTGGCATGGAGATCAGAAGGTCATGAGTTCAATACCCACCGGATCCCTAAGGTTGATTTGGCAATTAACTGGCTAAAGGGCAGTGACAAAATGAGTGGCAGTGGTTATGCTGTACAAGTGAAACAGGCATACTATACAATACACTGGCCTTGTATCCATGGTATTGCTCACCTGGCTGAGGGCCTTTAAAGCAGAGATCAGCGCCATCCTATGAGCCCAACCTCCATGTAGAAGCTTGGGAAGGACTTTGCCTTGACATGCAAACTTTTGAGACTATTTATGCCTTGCTAAATGTTTTCTATACAGAGGTTTAGGAGTTTTATGTGCCATATAATTCTTGTTGACTGAACTGTATTGATGCCATTGTTTGACCAGCTTTGCTCTGTTGACGTAGTATCTTTGATCAATAACAGGGCATTGTTTGTATAGGAGTTTATTGATGATGGTAATGGAAATGTTGCTGGAGTGAAGACGATCTTGGTGAAATGGTTTAAAGATGTCAGTGGCAGATGGAAAATGGAAGAGGTTGCAGGTAAAATTGTGCTTTACGTGCTATGCTCATAAATCACCTGAGAACTTCTTCTTTGTGTGTCATCCTCTATCAGAGGGTTGACAGTCAGTTTCCTCCATTTCCCTCTATCTTCTGCTGCTCTTTTATGGCTTCATAGTTCTTTGTGCCCGTCCATTCAAAGATGTCATCCATCCAGCTTCTTCTTGTTAACTCCTTTCCCCTTGTTCCTTCTATTCTTCCTTCCATTATTATCAGTGATAGGTCTCTGGCCGAACCTCTCACGATGTGACCAGTGTAAGACATTTTTCTTATTATTATTTCCCATTTCCATGTTGCTGCTGTTTTGCTTCCTTCTACGACTCTTTTGTTTGTTTTCTTGTCCTTCCAGCTGATTCCCAAGATCCTTTTGCAAACTGAGAACTAAGACACATATTCTGTTTCTATTAGACAAATAAGAATTTAGTAGAATTCTGAACAGTGCACTTTTGTGGTATTTTTGTTCTGTGCAAAATTACCTCTTGATTATTTTGTCATTCCAGCTGAAATTAGCTAATGTGGAAAAGATTTGCCAGTGACCTCCTTAAATTAGCTGAATAATGTCTGTGTGTGAAGACTGGACTGTCTTCTAACTTTAGCTGCCTATCTGCCAGAAACTATAATATTCAAAACATCTTGGAAAACATCTGTTTTATTATAGGATCAGAAAAGGTGTACGAGTGCGACTTGGTTCTCTTGGCTATGGGTTTCCTTGGTCCAGAGAAAGGCATCATTGATGAGCTCGGACTGAAGCAGGACGAGAGAGGCAACATCTCGACACCTCGTGGAAAGTATTCATCTAGCATGGGAAAAGTATATGCAGCTGGAGGTAGGTTACATTCACATATGGCTTCATCATCCATTCGTCTTGAGTATCTTTGATTTATGACTGTAGGTTTTACTTGTTTTTTTAAACAGTTAATCCAGTTGCATCTTTCATAGCTTACAGTATCATAAGCTTCACTTGACCCCTTCTGCTCCCTTGAAATTTGAAAATGTGAAGGATTTAAAGCAATGTTGTGTGTACATTTGACAGCTAGAAAAATTGACAAGTATTGAATCGAGCAGGGTTGTGCAAAGGGTCAGCTTAGTGCATAACCATTTTGTCTACTAAGGTTCATGTCTGAGATTTGGCAGTTCGAGATATTCATGTCCCAGCAGTATTTCAGAATTTATATCAATATGGTCTGCAAGACTGCATACTGCTACAGCATAAGCCAGTATATTACAGGTATTATCAAAGTGCTACAGCAATTATGTAGAAGAAAGTAATTGTTTCTGTTGCAAGAAATTGTGAAAAATATTAATATACATGTAAATTTTATCATAGATTGTCGTAGAGGCCAGTCTCTTGTGGTTCATGCGATCAATGAAGGTCGTCAGGTCGCACGACAAGTTGACCTTGACCTCATGAATCGGACATCACTGGCAGGCATTGGCGGTGTGGTCCAGTCAACTAGAACTGCCGACGAAATTCTTGAACAACTCTGGAGTCGTCCGGTCACCTATGAAACCGAAGGATATGTCTAGACATCGATGATATCCACTTTGCTTGTGATGTTGATAAAAATATTTCCTGATATGATGAAAAATTCTAGTTTTTGAAGATTTAAACCAACAGGCATTGGCCCTGTTGTAGTTAGGAGCGCTATTTGCACTACTTTTTGTGGTAAACTGTCTGCTGGAAATTGTGCTGCTTCAGCTATTGTGCTTGACATACTGTATTGACAAAAGAGATTCATCCATTCTCGAGCATTTTGCCGCACTGTATTAAAATTTACATTGTGTATTTAATGTAGAGTATGTACTGCAGTTTTGGAATGGCAATACGGCTGTTTTCTTGTAATTTGATGCTATACAGCTGCAGTACTTGGATCATTATTTGAATTTTGTTTGCTTTAGCTTGTGTGCACATTGTATTTTTCTGTCAGGTCAGGTCTATGTCCTCCAGCTGTGTCCAGCTATCGATGTCATGGATAGCTGGACACAGTATTTTTCTGTAATACCCATTAAATTAGTACTTTGTTAATTATTTATGTAGTTAGAAAACCAATTCTATGTCGAAACTAAAGTTTCAGGTTGTTTTCCATCTGTTGCTCTTGTTAAACTACAAGTAAACTTTTACTTAGGCGGCTGTACCAAAACTCATAAGTGCAAATCTGCAAGGAACATTAATGGTCCTGTACAAATCAATTGGCAAAGATGAGCCAAGACTGAAAGTTTAGACTTCCCCCATGCTTGTGTTGTTCAGCTTGGCAACAGAGGAAGTTGGCAGTCACATTAGTTGACATTGTTCTGCAATCTGTGAAATTATGAATGGTACTACACTAATGGATCTGAATTGTTATGGGTCAATAACAAGTACAGTACTAAAGAGTGCTCAATTTTGCATGGGTCTTTATATAGGCAAAGAACGATTATGTTTCAAAATAAAACAATCATTGTTTTCAACTCATTGTTATTATGCCTTGCTTAAACTGCTCTGAAAAACCAGATGGAACTACAGTATTATCATTTTACATAGTTTCGAGACATTTTATGTATGTGAATCATCTCATAGCAAAGCGTTGTACAATGGAATATCTGTTTCATTTCAACCTAGTCATTTCAGACAAGGACTCGCTTTGGTTGTAGTGATTTATGTGAATGATTTACTTAATTATACGACTGGCTACTTAAATTGTCATTATTATATTGTGTTCCATGAATTATATATATATATATATATATATATATATATATATATATATATATATATATATATATATATATATATCTGTAGTCTGATCTCATTTAAGGAAATTTTGACAGAAGGCTATTTGCTTTTCACTATACATCTGTCATTTTTGTTTCAGTTGAATTAATTACAGCTGCATTGTCATATTGCTTGCATACTTCTGTCACAGTACATATCAGGATACCATTGAGACAATATATTACTGCTTAATTTACACACATACACACACACTTTAAAACTTAGCTTGATCCGGGTGATCCCATTTATAAGTAATCATAGTGGGAGCATTTCTCTCTTAATATTTATCTATTCTTCTTCTTCAGGTGCTCTGTCCAAAGACAGGTTCTATACTCCAGCATCACACTCCTCTCTATCTTGAGCTTTTCTCTTCAAGGTTGGATACATGTTTTTTGCCGTAGTGGCAAACATCCACTCCAGCATCGATGTCTTTGGTTGCCATTTCTGAGCTTTCTCTCTTTCCTTCTAGTGTGTCTCTTAGTAGGCATGATTCTTCTCTAAGAACATTCCCTATCCACTTCATTTGTCTAGTACAAATAGGGTTTATTAGGCTTTTCTTTATCTAATTAGGTGCTATATAAATGGTTTTGTATTACAATATGTAGATATTGGCAATTTCATGCTTGGCTTAATGAGCAAGAGTGAGCTAATAACTTTGTCTGCAGAGTATGTAATCTAATTTCTCAGTAGTGTGAGTCAAAAGTGCAGGCAATTTCATGATAAGATAACTAACGTTCAGATTATTGTGGTGCCTCGTCCAGAGGTGGACTACGTGAACACATTACAGAGTTAAAGTTGAACACATTACAGAGCGAATACATCTTCTGAAATCATTTGTCAGTCAATTTTAATTATTGTCCATTCCATAAGTATTTTGACTTTTTCAAACAAAATTAAAGACATCTCATACCTTTCTCTGGTAATACAACATCCATTAGCACATTCCTATTATAAAACATCATGCTTTTAACTAAAAGGTTTTGGGACATCCCAGACATGACCTACACTTGAAGCCAACAAACAATTCTAAATCACAAATTGAAGTGTTGACAACTTGTCTTAATGAACACATAATAAATTCTTCCAGTGTTGAAATTTGAATGTAAGTGAAACTGTCACAGATGCACTGCATATGTATCAAAATCCGCTAGTTCATGTCACAGAAGACTGGTATCAATATCTGGAAATGCATATACATACATCGTTACATTTCAGCAATTTAATATAACTAAACTTTTAGTATCAGAAATGAAAGGGAATAAATGAAACCAACATTTGATTCCATGCATTAAATAAATTTTATTGCCAATTCCTAAATGAACGAGGCTGTCCCTTGCTGCCAATATTTATAATCTGTTCATTATAACCTTGTCCTTTGAAGAAGAATGCAAGTTTTAATACCAAAGCCATTGTTAAAATAGGGTACATAATTATTCATTAATTTATAATGCTACATAAAAGTCTGTATTAAGACCCAGTTTCTACTTAAATATTAAAAGAAATTCTGCACAAGCATCTACATTGCAAAATGAATTTTCTCAACGGATCTACAATATAACATCATCCAGTTATCCTTCAACAAACATCATGGGAATATGATAGATATGATAAGTTTACTGTGCTGTTATTTTTGAAGAGTCTTACCAGATTCAAATGCTAATTTTAGCTTTTTGCCAGCAGGAGAATTATCCTCGAGATCTTCTATGTCAACATCTAGCTCTGGCGAATTCAGTGCAGATAATGTAACTTCTAAGAAGTAACACAAGTGAACAATGTCTTCAAAGATTATGCAATAATAATAATGTACTTTAAAGCACACAAATTGCATTAGTCAATTCCTTATTTAATGCAAGAATTACAAAAACAGCTACAGTATCATTAACCCTTTGAACATACGCTCGCCAGCAATTCGACGCTATAACCCTGGCCTCCCTGGGACATTTCGAACGATGTTGGGAACTAAGAATTTTTCACTATAAAGACATAATTTTGTTACATAATTATAAAATCTAATAAAATAACACAAACCGGTGTTACTTATTCACTTTATATTACTGTTGGATGTAATGGGCACAGCTGGTGAGTCATCTGAATCTTCCACATCACTTTGTTCGCTAACAAAGTCATCACCAGTATATTCGCTGGCTAATACTTCCTCTGTGTCAGAGTCCATCAGCAACCTTCTGGCCTCTGCGGCGGATAACGTGTGCTTCTTTGGCTGATTTTTCTTGCCTGTTCCCACTCCACTTAGTCCACTAGTACCAGGCAAAGTACATTGCTTTTTCCCCTTACTTTTATCATCTACTCCGGTTTTACGTTTCGGCATGATGTAATGTAAAAAATTGTAAGCTTACTGAATACACGAGACTGATGAGGGACGCTTACTTCGTCTAGCAAAGCACTACCAGATTCAACAGAATGGCTATATTTAGAATGGAAAACCCCAATAAATCTGATCCCATACGCCATCCGGTCAATATAAAGTATTAGGCACATTACAGGCTATCCGGGTTATAGCGGTAGATGCATTGGCCGGAAAACCGGCCGGCCGGCCGGGTTTTTGAAGGTTCTATGGCTGGCCAGAAAACCGGCAGCTAGGGTTCAAAGGGTTAAAACTGATAATGTGACTTCTGCAGATAGCTAATTGGCCATGATAATAAGCAAGAGTACATTGCAGTGGGCCTGACTTCAAAGCTGATAACATGGATTAATACGATTATAATTAATCTTATCTTAATTTAATCTGTGACCCCATAGTTAACACAACAGAGGCTAACTTTACATAATTACTATTACTGACATAAGGCATAAATTTCAGGAATAAACTATTTTCTGTTATTAATAGAAAACACGAAACGAATAATTTATGTGGAATCAAGATAACCTTAAGATTAAGATAAACCTAATCTGGTTCACAAAACCTGAAACACTAACCTGAAAAGTCGCTTTTCTTCGGCGTTTGGTTGGCATTATTCTGTTCAACTGCTGCTTCATTTGTCGCAGGTTTTTGGTCGGTGAGAGGTGATCTCTTTGTATTCTTCAAGCCAGGCTCACTAGGAGGTCTTTTCTTAACTCGAGACTTTATTTGAGATCTGTAATCATATTTGCCTTTTTACAGTTTATTAAGTGACAAACTAGCACTTAAATTATGGATCAGCCACAATGAAAATGATTTAAACATTAATCATGTGCAATTCAAAACATACTCCTGTGTACCTATGGGCACCCACAGAAATTTTTCCAGGAAGGGCAAAACATAATGGTCATGGCTATGCCACATAAATTTTTCCAAGAGGAGGCAAAGCACTTCTTAACACAATGGTCATGGCTAATATTTTAGCAAGGTTTTCAAATTTCAATGGGAAATATTGGCATTTTTATTTTCCAGGAGGGGCAAGTGCCCCCTCTTGCTCCAATGTGCGGGCGCCCATGTATGTACCAGTATACATTTTCAATAAACAATAGAATTGTTTATATACCAATGTCTTCAAATAAGCACAGTCATAAGAAAAATAAAAATACCCATATAGCTGTATTAGGCATCAGTGTCACATACCAATATTTATTGAACATATTTTATATATAAATATCTATATTTATACACATAAAATATATAAATACACACACATATATAATTATATATATATATATATATATATATATATATATATATATATATATATATATATATTACCCAGCTGGGGTTGCTTGACTTGGCAACACATGAACTTGCATTGTAAGGTCTGCCAGCTGGTTCAGCATATGGCCTGCGGCTTTAAACAGCTCGCCAACCTTACAAAGAAAATCAAAGCACGTCGACAGAATAATGTAACAACTCCTTCAAATACAACACATGAAAAGCTAATGGATAAATTGAAACTTTCAGGATATTACACAAATTGAATTTGACGTTAGGGGATCACGATTTTTATTCGGAGCAACCAACGACTGATGGCAAGTGCATCACTAAAATGGCAATATAGAAGTTAATAATAATAATGATAATGCACTTTTAAAGCACTATTTCTAATACTCTAAAGGTATCAATCGATGGTACTTCAAATTCCTCTGCAAAAGACCAGGTCATTCCAGGAATCGTTCATTCATGTGGATAGCAGAGGTCTGCTGTGCCAAACTTGAGTTGTGTCGGCGACGGAAGGAATGTAGATGGCAGGCCATAGCCAATCTGCTAGGGCCATGTATGGTGTGGTCTGCCAGGAGGTCTTCTCCAGCTAAGAGGTGGGTGCGTCTCAGTGTGGCGAGCAATGGCGCAGGTGAGAGTGCGGTGGGCTGGGATGTTGTTGTCCTTGAAAGACACGTGACCAAAAAGAGACAGACATCGTGTGATGATGTCTGTCATTTGCAGGAGGACAGTCTGTTTGGAGACTGCTACATTGGTCACGAAGTCAAACCAGCAGATGCAGAGAAGCTGTCTCAAGCAATGCACATGGAATGCCTGTAGTCTTTGAGTCTCGTGTCTGCAGAGTGCACATCTCAGAACCATATAGAAGAATTTGCAGGTCGCAGGACTGATCTGTATCTGTCTTTGGCGCCATAGATTTTGAAGAGATCTCATGGCAGACGCAGCCATGCCAATTCTGCAAGTCAAGTCCCGCTGACATCTGCCGTCAGAACTCTGGACACTGCCCAGGTAGGCGAATTTAGGTACATTTTCCACCCGGTGTCCACTAACATCTACAGTATGTCTCCCGTGTTACCCCAGAACCCAGGTTTTGCAGCTTGGTGTTTGTCCACGACACGTGTAGTCCTAGTTGGGAGGTTGTTGACTCAATCTGATTAAGTGATGTTTCAAGGAATCAGCGAGAAACAGCGAAGCAGAGCTATGGAGGATATGTAAATTTAAAGAGATGGACTTTTAGTCTAGATCTAACAACACTCAATTCTTTGTAAGATCTGACAGCTGAAGGAAGCGAGTTCCTTGTTTTGGGGCCAGAAATAGATAATGGGCCAGAAATTGAGAAAGCTCTCTACGTGAATAAGCTGGTGCACTGCGCCAAGCTTTCGGGCAGCGCTATAGAAATTTCGTGTTTACTTACTGACTTATCGTTGTTCTAGGTATATTATTTTCCACCTTAGCTGTTTAGCAACTTAGTATTGTAAAAATAACCAGGTGCAATTAAAACCATTGGATATGTCTGCTTTTACCTTGTTCGCCGAACTCATAATTTCACATAATTAAATTTTAATTAAAATTGATATCAGATTAATATTCACACAACTCCTCCCTTTATCGCTCACAACTACAAGCATAGAAATAAACTGAAGGCCAAACAGAAAATTTAGATATCTATGCGTCCCTACAAATAGCTGCTAATTCTTTAGGCTTAAACGAGACATTATGCCCTCATAATCAGTGGCGGCTCTAGGATTCGGCAAGTGGGGGGGGGTCGTTGGGGTGGCAACTTCTAATCATGGGGCCAACCCTTTGTTGCTTAATGTATGTAGCATTAAGTATAGGGTCCCAACTGGGGGGGCACGGGGGCCAGGCACTCAATAGGGGGCACGGCCCCTCTGGCCCCCCGGTGGAGCCGCCACTGCTCATAATATATATATATATATATATATATCTGTTGCAGCTGAGACCTGTGATATGGCTGATAGCTTACTGTAGCAGATTATAACTTATAGTCCAGTTGCTCTACGGGAAGGATGCAAGTTCAGGCAACCAAAGAAGACAATGAGAAATGATTACTGCAGACGAATTATTGTAAGCCGAAAATAAAATTTTATAAAAAAAGGACTAGAATTGTAGACTACGTCTTGATTGTCAGTTGCACTTACCCAATTTAATAGCCTGTCTTGCTGCGAGTGGCGTAACCACGCCTGTAGGCTAATTGCAATGCCCATGTTAGGCATACTTTCCTTACTGCCCAGATTGAGCAAACAATTTTAAATATGTTTGCAATACGTCAAATTGTTGATGCAACAAATCACACAAACACGCTCAATCATTGGTTTATTTCGATAGCCTACTAGAATTGATATAATTTTCCTGTTTGAGAACCTAGTAGACAAATGAACAAACAGGGCTCATTCTATAGAAAAAGAAATAAAACTAGGCACAATGTCAGGGTTACGAAAAAGAGGATGACCAAGAAAAAAATATAGGAAGACGATATTAAAGAATTGACAGGACTCAATATAGAGCAGGCGACAAGAACAGCAGAAGACCGTATAGGCCTATACACCTGGAAGAAGACAGTTCACAATGCAGCCAATTTTCTGAACGAAAACGGTTAAAGACAATTAGACAAGACAAAATGATTTGATAAACATGACGTAATTACAACTATTTACAATTTTCAATAAAATAGCTAATGTTGTTGAGTTGGTCAACTGATTGGGTTCCATGCTGACTCTAGTTACGCCACTGCTTGCTGCTTCCGCATTCTCACTCTGACTGATACAGGCCTATCAGGAATAGTAGGTCTGGTCTTAAAAGCAGTGGCAGCTCCACCGGGGGGCAGGGGGCCCGTGCCCCCTATTGATGCCCCCCGTGCCCCCTATTGATTCATTTAGGCCTTTAACTAGGGAACCCTCTCTCTTGATAGGCCTACATACCCATAACAGCAAAGAAGTCACCTGAAGTGGCAACCGTAAGCAATAGCTGTAAAATTGGCGGATACGGTGATCAACGTGTGCTTTATTGCTCCGGATACAGATTGACAGCTGATATCGGAAGACATAAAGGATAAAATATAATGTTCACAACCACTAGGCCTAACTACGAGTAATATAAATAATAGGGAATCAAATTTGTCGCTGATGTCAAAATGATAAAACTAGGCCTATATTTTAAAAATCCCGTGTAATGCATAAATTGCAGGTATTCATTAATTGTTTTGTACTTAGCGATTATTGACATGCATGCTGGTGACGGAAATAGTTGGATAAATATCTTGTAAGTTGTAGGCCTAACGAAAGTTGGCTATCAAGAATTTGGAGTAGGCTGAGCTTGATGCTATATATGACCCAAGGCAAGCGGAGATGACAATGGGTCATTCAAAATGACCCACAACTCATGTGACACATTGAACTCTTGACCCGTGACCCATGACCTATGGACCCTTGTCAATTTAAATATGTATCCATATTCTACAAAATGATCAATATCTTATCAAAGCCTTTAAGTCAAGTAAGGACGTAATGTTGCAACTACAGTGGTCTTCACACAGGCTTATTTATAGCCTCCTAGACCACTATAAATCACATTTTTATTACTCTACCAGTGTTTATTCTAGGCCTGTTTTGGGGTGGGGGAATTCCCCCCCCCAGTTTAAAAATTCCCCCCAAAATTTGTATATGTTGGCTTGGAGGATGGAAATTCCCCCTCCCCAAAAAGCGTGGAGAGACAAATCTTGTTCCCCCCAAACATTTCAAACTCCCTCCCCAATGTCAAGGTGGCTAGAATAAACACTGTTGCTCTACAATAAAGCAGCACAGAATAAACTAGCTAATCACTCTACCAACACAGCAAGTAGACCTGTAATTAAGAGTAACGTCATTACCACCGAGTAGATACACAGATCAGTGGCGTAGCCAGGATTTCCAAAAGAGGGGTGGGGTTGTTTTTTGGTTTTTGATCATGAACAACTTCGAAAAATCTTGACAAGCAAAAAAAGGTCATATTCATCTATCATTTTCTAATTTTTCCCTTTCAAAATGTGCTGACAAGCAAAAAAGGTCGTCACCTTCTACATCCTTACTCTAGCGCTTACAAATTATTTTTCGTCGGCAGCCAAGGTGGATTTGACCCCCAAAACCACGTTCGAATATTAAAAATCTATTGAAACACATTTTAAAATTTTTTTCGTCGGCAGTCAAGGGGGTTTTAACCCTAAACCCCCTGGCTACACCACTGACACAGACTGCATTGCGATTTAGGCCTACTGTATGAATGAATGTATACCTAAAATCAAATGACCTGCATAAATGCACTAACAGTCTTAAAAAATGGGATGGATCAATGAGTCAAGATCCATAGATCCATGACCCATCAAGTATTGTTGAACCATGACCCACTGACCAATTGCCAGCGCCGACTCATGGTCTACTTGGACATAGCCTATCGTAGCTAGTTTCAAAAACGCCTCAATTTATCATTTCGCATAACAAACTGATTATCTCCAAGTAGCCTATGTTATGCAAACATTTTTGCATACTGGTCAGTGCCACGCAAATGCCTGATTACTGCACATAGCCTACCAAATGCATACAACACATTTTTGCGGCTATGGTGTAAATAAAACTCAGTCAAATCCTCTAGTAAACTTAGATAGGCCTATTATAGTAGGCCTATAAAGTTATGACTCAATTAAGCAGTGCATCATCCACGTAGGCCTACATACAATGTCTCACTATTGTATAAAGTTGCAAAATATAACGGACTTTTATCTAGAATCTGGATAACAATATAACCACTACTTTAACGGTAATTATTAGTAATAGAAAAAAATTTTGCTCAGCAGTCAGTATTTGGGAAAATAATTCCTTTATAATTATTATTAGGCCTACCGGCTATTCCAACGACTAGGCCTACTGTATTCGGACGATGATGCTCATTCTTGAGATAATATTTTTCATGGTTAAACTTGACTTTAAAAGTGAAAAACTGCTGCTATAAAGGACTGTTCGTTTGACGTGATGTTTTCTGCTGTTTCCCGTAACCATTAGATTCGATCTCTTCAGAATTGTTGGTACGGGTCACCAGAACGATGATTCGACTGGTACCATTTGTAGATGAGGCTAGACACTATGCACAAGCCCAATCCAAGAAGAATTCCCCCAAAGAATGAAGCCGCGTCAAATTTTCCAGTAGGACATGGAGGAGGAGCTTTGGTCGAAGTGATATTTCCAGCACTGGTGGTTCCTTCAAAATATAATGAACATTACGCACGTTTATAACGACAGTTGTATAACAATGTATACATATAATGGCCGTAGCTGCGCTTTCGGAAGCTATACTAGCCGTCAAAATTTCTAAAATATGGCCCTGTAGGAACTTTATGGTAGTCGTAATGGTCCAGTGGTGTAGCCAGTGTTCAGGAATTTGGGATGGTGCGCCAAAGGCTTCTACGGACCGACATTTACAGTCCAGACTAGAGGACTTGAGGGAGCGTGGCGAGGTCCCTGGACGGATCTGCCGCCAAAGCAGAGACATTTTAGGGTAATATTAGATTCAAATCGGCATATTTTTCAGACTTCATGACAGCACATTTGGCAAGCTCCAAAATATAAAAACTATTCTAAAGTCATTAGTTTTTCTTGCAGAATCTGAGGCATAGCGCGCGCCAGCGCCTCCCCCATTTTTTTACTAGATAATTAAAAGCTTGAACTATATGGAACAAATTTGCAGACCATATGACAACTATTCGGCATTCACCTTACCCCTTATTAGATAATTTTCTTAATGTTTCAGAAAGAATCTCCCCACCAATACTGGTCCATTTAGTCAGAATGTGGAGCGTCGTGAAATCCGGAGCCTTGAATGTGATATAGTCAGTGGCGTAACCAGGATTTCCGGAAGGGGGGCTTGGTTTTTGGTTTTGACCGTGACCAACTTTGGAAAATTCTTGACAACCAAAAAAACCGTCATCTCCTAGGGCCTATATATTTTTCCCCGACAAACAAAGGTCGTCACGGCCAAGGGGTGGGTGGGGCTTTAACCCCCAAAATCGCTTCCTAAAATTATAAATGCATAGAAACTCATGAAAAATATTTTCTCGGCAGCCAAGGGGGTTTAACCCCAACCCTCTTGGCTACGCCACTGGATTTAGTACTGAGTGGCCATAGCTGTAATGCAACTACGCATGTCTATTCTGTTGACAATCACCCTACAGACCCTACCCGCCCTCCCACGAAAAAATTCTCGACGAATTTTCACAAATCCTGTGGCCTGGCTCTCTCTCTCTCTCGCCATGGCTACGCCAATGCAACTGCTAAAAACAAATTAGGCTACTGTAGGGTCTACATATGCTTAAGCAAGACATATAGGCCATGTAGAAACAGATTCAATGGGACGTCTCAGACTGGATATATAAAACAGTGTCCCGGGTCCCAGGATTTGTGAAAAAATCGTCGGTCTTGAAACACCTGTTTGACTTGGCTTAGACCCCTTAGATTGCTCTCCCGTCGTTTCTAACTGATCTTTCCGGCTTGACCTGGCTCTAATTCAATTTGGATTTGGTGGGCCATCGGATGATATCCTGGGGATTATGATAGTGGTGCCATAGAAGTTGATTGATTGATTGAATGATTGATTGATTGATTGAGTGTGAGTGAGTGAGTGAGTGAGTGAGTGAGTGAGTGAGTGAGTGAGTGTAGTCTCAAAGAGAGAGTTTTTTTCTTTATTGGCCGTCACAAAATACTGTGCATGATAACTACATGCAAATCAAGCGGGTACTTTTGTATAGTGCCTACCGACTGTATCACTGGTCATCGATGAGGTCACCGATGATGTCATCGATGATGCCACAGATGAAATAGTCACCAAATCAGATGTAGTTTGAGTGACAGATGACGTTGATTCCATTGCAGTTGTTTGTGACGTCACAGTATGACCACTTGTTGTGATTGGCAGTGCGGTGGTATTGGCTTTGGCATATCCGAGTTCAGTTGTCATGACAACACTAGAAGTCGTCGTGTCTGGTGAGTTGGTGTCTGCAATGGCAAAACAATCAGCCATTATTATTATTATTATTATTATTATTATTATTATTATTATTATTATTATTATTATTATTATTATTATTATTATTATTATTATTATTATTATTATTATTATTATTATTATTATTATTATTATCATTATCATTATTGTTATTATTATTATTATTATTATTATTAATTATACTATTATTATTATTATTATTATTATTATTATTATTAGCTACCCAATTTATATAGCGCAATAAATATCATTGCACTGCATTGTAAATTTCTCGTTATTTCATCAGCTGAGTGGTGGCTAGGCCTACCACCTTTCTATCTATAGGCCTAGGCCCATACTCTAGAAATTGTATATTGTAAGCCTATATATCGTTGTATTCGGCATTTAAAGTTCTACTAAAGTGATTTTTTGCGTAGAAGGATCTCTGATGACAGAACTAGAGTGGCAGAAGGCACAGGAAAGCGTGGCACAACAGAAATACCTTAGATAGCATCGCTATATGTGGAGTTTGACCTTGTCTGGATCCGATCTTCTAAACTCGCTCTTCAGAACAAAGAAAATGCTGGATCGAGGTCGCTTGTTCTCAAAGCCAACCAGCGAATTTTTGCCCCCATACGCCTCCCATGGCTGCATGGAGAGTTATCATATTTTACCAGAGGCGTGGCGAGAGGGAAGGGGGCAAAGGCCCTATGTCCCGAAGCGCCGAGGTGAGGGGGCGCTAAAATCGAGTTTTCGGGTTAGTTAAATAAACATATTAAACAAGAAGCAATTGCCGACGACCTTTTTTTGCTCGTCAGGACCACAGGAGAGGGGCACCTCAGAGAGTTGAGGGGCGCTGAGAGAACGCAGGCGATGACCTTTCTTCGCTTATCAACAGTTTGACGTATGCTGTGTTGTCTGGGGGGCACAACCTTGCCCCCCCCGGGTGCCGGATACCCTCGCTACGCCTCTGTGTTTGACCAGTTCATGTTCAAATCAATAAAATTACGCTTTGTGGTGGAGGGAATTGGAGAGTAGGTACACTGTAAGAGGTTGCAGGAGAAGATATTCTTTTACTTTCTCTTAATACTGCTTTGCAGTAGACGCAATGAGAGGGATATAGAGCCATTCGCGCTAGCATTTTAGAGTTCAGTCCAATGTGTGTGTGTTTTGTGTTTTGTGTTTTGTGTGTGTGTGTGTGTGTGCAGTCTGTTTATTAGACTATAGGGCCTACTGCCCAATGCTTCTCGTTATATATATATATATATATATATATATATATATATATATAACGAGATTATATATATTATATATATATATATATATATATATATATATACTTAAAGTAAAAGTAACATTAGACCCGCTTAGGCCTATACTGGATTAGATATGATTAAGGATACTACTGTATATATGCAGCAGAATATGCAGTAGTAGGCCTAATAAACCTTAAACTATTCCCACTGTTGCAGTAGAATCTGGGAACAGATAAAACGCCGCCTAACAACAGGATCATATTAAGGCGGGGGCTGAGGGGACTGAAGCCCCATGCCCACCATAAAAAATAGGCCCACCGTTTTTTCAAGCTACGACCTTATTTTGCTTGTCAGAGATTTTCAGTGAAGGCGGCGGGAAATTTTGCAAGGGGCAATTTTCAAATTTTCAAATTATGGAAGCGACGAACTTTTTTTACTTCTCAGCCCCACGCCCACTCGATCGGACCTTAATCCGGCCCTGCCTAACAAATGCCAACTTGTCTACAATTCTGGCAGTTTAGGCGTTTAGGGCATGCAGTTGACGTTGACAACGACGATCGTTTAAAGTGAAACCTATAATAAGATTTAGTAGATTTAGGCCTATAGAGATTTGCATAGGCCTATAATCACTGAAGTAAGTTTGGATGAAAGAGTGAGGGCCCAACCCATTTAGTGTTTACCTTCCCTTTCCTATATGGTAACTTGAACTTCTCCAAATGTGGGGACTCGAGCCTCAGTGGCCTAATAGAAATTTACGCTTAATCAACTTTCGGTTTACCCCATTCCACCTCACTGGTCGACGGCGACCCTGCTGTGATGGTCAGACATCTTAATTAGTTTTAGCACTCCGATACTCAACTCGAAGCAAACTATTTTGAAATGAAAGTACATATAGGCCTAGTCCTATCCATCGAATACTGTACAGAACGTACATTTCCTTTAATTCCTTCACTGTCTCCTCAAACCTTTAGGTCTAAACTTAAAACCTTCCTATTCGAAAAGTCATATCCCCCATAGCAACAACAACCTGACCCGCCGCCTCATAGATACACTGACCTTTGCCCGGCCGACAAACCACCCTGGCTATAGCTATTTCAAGAAAGATTAAGCGCATAAGAATAAGCAGCTACTGCTGTGCTGCTTTCCGGGGCGCTGTAGAAGTTTACGAGATTTTACTTTACTTACTTTACGTCTAAACTCTCAAGACCTATACGTAACACGTAAGCTCCGCGTGTCTACGTGGCTACAAGCCTACGATCAGAACGGCAGGGCCGTTTAACTTAAGTCAGCTGGAGGGGTTCAACTCCCCTCCCCACCCCTCGCCAACTCCAACACTGTGGAAAGGCCTACATCGTTTGCTGTAGGTCTAGTAAAAATATTTAGGCCTAAGACATACAGTACATTGGGGCTGTCCATTAATTACGTCAACAATTTAGGGGAAAGGTCATCACCGCAAAAATAATAACCTCGTTATTGGGACTTGTCATTGATCTTGGGGTCAAAAGTTTTTGACATAATTATAGGGGGAGGGGTAACTAAAAGTTGACAGTTGTTGACAAGGGGAGGGGGTCAAAAATTGGCCAAAATTGTTGACATAATTAATGGACAGCCCCATAGGTGTCCACATAGGCTACAAAATAGACCTACCATTGACATTCGATTCTTGTCCCTCGACACACATGAGTCCTAATAGGCCTACTGACAAGACGGCGAATAATGTCTTCGTGTCCATTCTTTTGCTGTGTTCTGATATTTTAAAAGTCGCGTCAAGTTAAAGCATGCAGCGACAAATTGGCCACCAAAGAGATCGCATAGTAAAATAATTATCAGCCAGTGTAGACTATAGACCTAATGTTATATCCGCCGCAGCCTTTGTCTTTCCAACCAGCGTGCGAATACAGACTTTTATCCACAAACGAAAGCTCGCAAAAATAAGCCCATATATAGGCTTAAGCCCAAATTGAATTAGCATACAGTTGAAGCACGACTGTAGCTCAGCGAACATTTAAGGTCTAAGCCTAAAGTCGCTTACTTAAAACAATACGCCTAGACATAATTGGTAGACTATATAGGCCTATCGTATAGGCTATATATCATTGCGTAGGATATTGAAGCATTGACGGCCAAATTTCTGAGAAAGTTGAACTTTAGACCACAGTACCAGACTGATCCGTTTAGGCATAGAGCCTCATTGGTAGGCCTTCAGGCCTATTGGTCGTGGGTTTGCCATACAGATAAGCATTAAAACTTTATTTCTAGGCTTCTGATGCAGATGGTGTAACATAAGCGTGGACCATAAACAAGCGGAACAATTTAATTTCGACTTAATTGTCACAAATAGGAATATAGACCCAAATAAGATTGTGATTTGAACCACGTATAGGCCTAGATGTCGATTGTCGACTTGCTGAATTCAGTAGGCTAACTGCGTCTAGCATTGGCGGAGTGAGAAAATCGATAGCAACATAAAACATAGGCTATGTAACAATATAAAACTGGTCGCGGCTAGAGTATAGACCCTGACAGAGGCGTAGCAGCCATATATATTATGGAGAACGTGGCCAAATACCAAGGGCCCCCGACCTGTGAAGGGCCCCCGACCCGAGTCGAAAAAGGGCGTTAACAACTTTATCGCGATGTAGGCCTAGTCGTCAGATGAACAAGCAGAAAAAGGACATCAACTTTTTCGCGATGTATAGTTTCAGATTAAAAGCTGCAGCTTTTCATCTGAAACATGTAGACAAGCAAAAAAGGTCGTCAAACTTGTGAGATCGTCTCCTCTGGAAAGGGCCCCCTTCCCGTTTTTCGCCACGGGCCCCCGAGCATGTTGCTACGCCACTGACTCCTGATCCATGGCTGCTAATACTCTAATTATCTCATATGTGTTCAATTAAGAGAAGAAGAAAAGCAAAAACAAAATGTATGTCGATTTGGTTAAATTCGTGTTTCAGAAGGTAGCCTAATCGTGAAATATATCATAATAGTTATAATGATAATAGTCGTAGTACAGTAGCATATATATATAGTATATATATATATATATATATATATATATATATATATATATATATATATATATATATATATATATATATATATATAGTATATATAGGGCCTACTGTATTAACTGTAGTAGTAGATCTAGGCTTAATTATAATCTCAATAACTCGCTATAATATTAGGCCTATATTTCTTATAACTCACTGCATACATCAAAACCAGTCTACCTGCGAAATCCGATAATTCCACAACAACCTCGATCTACTAGATCTTCATCTCATGTAACTCTCCGACCTCTGAATCAATCAACTATCAAAATTAATTTGCAATCATGCTTTTTCATACACTGCACCAGAACTTTGGAACTCAATTCCAATACCCCCGATCTCTACATCAAAGCCAAATAACAAACTCTGAGTCACAATTTTCTCCCTTTCTTGCAACATCTCCTCATGCTTTTCTTTCTAAAGTAAAATAATTTCTCTTCAAAAATCATTTCCTCCATAGCTGTAACATCTCACCCACTGGCCCTTTTGATTAAATGACCCTGCATGAACGATCCCATCTTTGGCTATAGCTACTTCATTTTGAAATTAAGCGCATAGGAATAAAGAGCTACCTCCATCGGTGCCTCTTTTGAAAGCGCTATAGAAGTTAACGAGATTTTACTTACTCGCTTACTCTATGTATCTGTCAGCGAATCCAGAGCCTTGTTTCTTTGGCGATTTTCGGCGTCTTTCGTCCTTAGCCGTTGACGACGTTCTAGTGGCGATCACAGCGTGCTTAACAGAGAAAAAGAGAACATCAAATCCATCTTAAATGGTAGAAACTATTTATTTATTTTGTAGATTTCACTTTTATTAACGAAAAAGATTGTCGTTAACATTATTTGTGTATTTTAGTTTTATTTTGCCATCTTAAAAAATAAGTTCCGCCATAAAATAAGTTCCTGGTCAAATTTTGATTGGTCGGCGGATAGCCTGTCAATCAACATTAGAACCGCCCGTCCATAGCAACGCGTAGAAACTATTTATTTATTTTGTAGATTTGGGAAACTTTTGCAATTATAGATGATCGCAGGAAAATTACGGGAGGTCATAAATTTATATCCTAGGTCATTTTATTAACGAAAAAGATTGTCGTTAAATTTATACATCATATTTATATCCTAGGTCATAAATTTATATCCTAGCCATCTATACCTTTGGTCATAACTCTGATATTCAACTTCAAGGTAGGTTTTATTATAAATTTATATAGGTCATAAATTTACCCCTAGGTCATAAATTTATATCCTTTATCTACACATATAGCCTTACTTTGGCCGAGACTGAAATGTTAAGTAGGTCATAAATTTATATCCTAGGTCATAAATTTATATCCTTCTACACCGCTCAGGAACTTATTTCATGGTACTTATTTAAACGGCGTTCTGTTCAGCCGGCTTATTTTATGGCGATAATGCACTGTCATGCCTTGGCACTTCTCACTTATTTCTACTAAAATAAATAATAATAATGGACATCTGTAGCGCCATTTCTAATACCAAGGGTATCAATCGATGGTACTTTAAATCCATTCGCAAATACCAGGTTATTCCAGAGATTAGTCAGTCAAAAACATCAAGACACTATGGAGGAAATGCTAATTGAAAGAGATGTGTCTTAAGCCTAGATCTGAAAATACTCAGTGTATTGGAAGTCTGACAACCAGTGGGAGAGAGTTCTAGATTTTTGGCTCAGAAATAGAAAAGGCTTTATTGTCAATTTCATTGTTGGTTCTAGGTACATATTTAACAATGAATCAGCATACCTTGTGGAATTATAATGTTTTAGGTGGTTTTGAATACAATTCTTTGTTCTACTGGCAGCCAGTGTAACTTTTGAAGAACAGGTTTAATATGATGATGCTTACGAGTTTTGTAATGGCCCAGGCAATAGAATTCTGAATCCCTTGACGATTTTGCATATTAGATTTGGCCATACCATTATAAAGGGAATTTCAATACCAGGTAATCAAGTATACTGATGACAAGGACTTTGACAAGAGAATCAGAGTAGGTTTGGGCAAAAGATCACAAATTTGTCGATTATCTCTGATTTGCAAATAAACTGCTCTGCTGACCTTATTTATATGATCATTAAAAGACAGACTTTTATCGAATATTGCACCCAGTTTGTAGACAGACTGACTTTGATTAACTGAAATTTTGTCAAATTTAAAGGCATGTATGTCTTCAAAATTTACTTAAATTAAATGATGTACCAAGAAGTAAAAACTCAGTTTTCTAAGGGTTTAATGCAAGTTTATTACTAAAAATCCAAGACTGGACATTCTGCAGGCAAATGGATAAATTTTCTAGTGACACTGAAGGGGCTTTATCATCAGAGGCAATGAATAACCGTGTATTGTCAGCATAGAAATGATAGTCTGCAGAGAAATGTGAAAGAAGCAATCCAAGGGGCATTGTATATAAAGTGAAAAGGAGAGGGTCTAAAATAGAATACCAAAATCTATCTCAACTGAATGTGACTGAACACCATTACAGTAAACAGTATGACTGCGATGTTAGAGGTAGGATTTGAACCACTCCAATGCAGTACTCAATATGCCAAACCAATGCTCAAGCCTATGGAGAAGAATTGCTTTATCTATTGTATCAAAAGCATATACCGGTAAATAGCATAATAATAATGACAAAAAGAAACACATTTTCGTTTGTTTTTGAGTAAGTCAAACATTTACCGGTATTCAGTTGCATTACAATATTAATGTACATGTATATGATCCATAAATACTCCAGCTTCTATTAAAATTAATTACTTTTCCCCCGACATGTATTGGAGACATGGCTTCTGTTTGAGAAGAATGTTTTACAAGTTTTACTTGAGCCAAACACTTCTAGCTTCTGTGTGTGTGATTTTCCTTTTTCTTTTAAAGTTTTCTGAGTTTCAGCTAGTCACCGGTAGCCATTTTTGCCGATCTCACTATGAGCTGACATAAAGAAACAGCATTGCATAGTGTGGTACCAGATTAATTCTGGATTTTATGAGCCCCGGTTTCTGTTTGAGATACAGATTGTATTAGAGGATTTGTGGTAAGTGGATTTTGAGTGGTTGAATAGGATCTGTCCCGTGTTGAACCGCTGGTGGTTCACATTGGTTAACACACTGGACTGCCATTCACGAGGTTAGGAAGTCTGACCTTTTCTGCAACAGAAACTCCTCAGTTGTTGATCCATCAGTCATTTTAGGACTGGAAAGATCCTCATGAGTCACATAAAATCCAGTGTAATATTGTTAATTTAGTTTTCAATAAATTGTAGAATTTGTTCTACATATTTTTATAAAGTAATACTGAGGACACAGACTGTGCCAGCAATTTCAGTTGACAATCATGTTATTTTTATAGCGGCCATCATTGCTGGCTTCACGTAATATTCAGTGGAAATCTCTATGGAGAATTATAATTATTATGCACTTAATCAAAGGCCAGAAGTGTTACTTTGCAGTCTTAAATTTATCCAGTGTAAATTCGTTCACGCTTGGATTTGCAGCTTCAGATTTTTTTGCTGCCTTTTGATTGAGTTTAATTGTTGATTGAGTTTAATTGTTTGTAATTATTGTCTGTTTTAGGCTTTATCGTTGAATCCAGTTCAGGTGCTTAGCTATGGAGCAGAGGAAGAGAAAGCTGAAATTGCTCGAATGGTAATTTTTTGGAATTGTTCTCCAATGCATTTATGTGAAATTTTAAAAATGTAGTTGACCCCACTTGAGTGCATATCAGATAAATCCTAGGAACTGATCATGCTCAATTTAAAACATATATTTCAATGGAAGTCATGGGTAAGGGCCTAACTTGGCATTGTTTGAATTAGGTTGTGTGATGTTGAAAATTGAAATATGTTCATTCTCTGAATGGCAATTTACTGTTATAATGAATGCATGCTGCTTTTGTGTATGTAGTATAGCACATCCTAATCAAACTTTGAATAAGATCTTTTAGAACAGCAGTGACTGAACCCATAGAATGCCTGAGCCACAAATGATAATTTTCACAAGTTTGGGAGCCGCATTGCCACAAATTAGATACGAAAACCAGATGTAGTGTGATCCAATTTTTTGAAAAATTTCATTAAATCTCTGCTGCTTTTTTATGGGGTCTATGATAAGATTGGCAAGCAGGCAAAATTAAAAAATTATTACAGCTATGTGGCACTGTTGATTCTATTGATCTGTTAATCTGCTCCACAAACATTTTAAAAACTTTTTGTAAGCCGCAGATTCTGTTAGAAATGCCGCATGCGGCACATGGGCTGCAGTTTGGCCACCCATGTTTTAGATTATTGAATAAAGCATTTGAAACAATTTTAGAATTAAAGCCGAAACAATGATTAATGGTTTGTTAGTAATGCATTGTGCAATTGATTTGTTTGTTTAAACTAAGTCGTCGTTTATTGGAGCAATTGCAATTGGCGATCTCATTAGAAGCACACTTGGTCCCAAAGGAATGGTGAGTATTTTGCTTCATTTATAATTTGGTTCCTATGAGACCGACCATGACTCAGTAAAGCAGTGCACTAAGATGCATGACCAGGAAATTTGAAATGAGGTGTCAGGCAGTAAAATGGTCCTAACATGAATATTTTTGGAGGCTTGGCAAGCCCAGACCCATGCCTGGCATCACCTCTGACAATAGCAGTCTCATTGTTATCTAACTGACACTTGAAGAAGTCAGTGACCTGTTCATGTTGATTGCAGTGTCATGGCTTTGGGAAACATTGAACCTTTGATGTTCAGTTACACAACATTAATGATATAAGTAGATGGCAGTGATGGCAATTCAAAGTCACTATTATTGCAGAGCTTTGAAAATATCTCAACAGCTGTATAAATGTAAGAATTTATGATAAATTCCATCAAATCCACCATCACCATCTTTTTTATATGGGTTTGATTGTACTGAACACAATGCCTTTGTAAAGCTGACAAGTACTTTTGTTTACTTTTTATGATAAATTTAGAAAATAAATAAAGATCTTGTTGTGTTTGTCTGGTGACTTGATTTATGCACTTTTGTTGCAGTTCTATGGAGAATTTTGTTATTTAGGTCTTGATAAAAAGCCTTGATGAAGATTGATTTTTCTGCCATTTGTTTCCTCTTAAAAGGATAAGATCCTGCAGTACAGTGGTCGAAATGACAGCATTCAAGTGACCAATGACGGTGCCACGATTCTCAAATCCATTGGCGTTGATAATCCGGCTGCCAAAGTTCTTGTTGGTAAGAGTTTCTTTGCGATGACTTTATCAGAGCAAGTATATACTGGATAACATAAACAATGGGTGAGGTAAAAGGTAAGGCCAAGCCATGCTCAGTGCATTGGTGTTCTAATGAGAACTGGTTGCACATTGTTGGAAGAACAGAGATAATACGGCAGGAGGCTTTATTTCTCATGTAATTAAGCGGAATTAAGCGGGTTTGCTTACTCTATAGAGCAGTCCACTTGGTCAACGTCGCATTTGAAGGGATTGTGCATACAATGATATATTGGTTTCGGTCAATGTTGTGTTTTTATGAATTTTTTTTTCGGTTGTGAGCGCTAAGTTTATGTAATACAGCTGTATTTTACTTCTTTTTATGTTTTTTACAGAAATTTCTAAGGTTCAGGATGATGAAGTTGGCGATGGAACAACTTCGGTAGTTGTCTTTGCATGTGAACTGCTTAAGGTAGTTATGCTCTGGCCATTTTGCAGTCATTCAACATTCAACTAGCTCTGTTAGAGTGCTAATGGATTATTTGTTTAACTATAGTAGAACTGGTTACAGTTTTTGGCTAGTTTAAGTATATAGGTGGTCCCATGATAAAAAAGAAGAGACTTTAGCATTACAAATGGATGGAGTCAATCCATTATTAACAAAATTTAACCCTTAAAATGCTGGAGCCAGTATACTCGGTCCAATTGCAAATACAGTAGTTACAAAGTATTTGCAGTTTAAGGGTTAACATATAATATGCTGATGAAGGCTTGGTTGGTGTTTTGTATGGAACTTTGATAAATGGGTAGAGAAATTTATTTGACTGAGTTCAGGATATGAATTAGTGTTTCTGGTAATGCATATTCATTCACCAGTCATTATAAGGGAGCTATGCAAATTGTCATTGCTTGGCATCTTATGGTCTTGTAGGAAGCAGAAATTCTGGTTGGACAGAAAATTCATCCCCAAACTATTATTACCGGATGGCGCAAAGCCACAGCAGAGGCTCGTAAAGCTCTTGAAGCTTCGTCTGTGGATCACGGGTGTGTTTTATTTTAGCATAGCATTGATATAACCAACTTTCAGATTTGACTGATCTCATATGAGGTGTTTGCTGGCATCCTCGGTGAAATTTTATCATATGTTTATCTGAGAAGATATATGTATTGCTCAGTGGATATAATTGACTTTAAATGAGGAAATTGGATTTAAAAATAATTATTAAGCTAGAAATACAGTTTCCTGTAACTGACAATCCATGGGATCAGCGCGTGAAGATATTCTTTTTCACGTTCGTATTTATATTCATGATGTAAATTTTAAAACGATTTTACTTGCAGCAATGATCCAGCTAAATTTCGAGAAGATCTGCTGAACATCGCCAGGACAACGCTCAGTTCAAAGATCTTGATGCAGTACAAAGATCACTTTGCCAATCTAGCTGTCGATGCTGTCTTAAGACTCAAGGTATTTCTCTTTTCCTTAATCCACAGTCAATATTAATAATAAACCCCACCCTTTGGAACTCGTTGCCGGACGATGTTATTAATGTAAATTCCGTTGGCTGTTTTGAGAAGCTCCTAAAGACACTTTTTTAACATATCTTAAAAGTGACTCCTTTGTAAAGCGCTCTTGACTTTAGCTCCAGTTATGTTACTGTGCTATATAAATTGTTGTTAATAAATAATAATAATAATTGATTAACTAGTAATCCATAATAATATTAATGATAAAGAAGATTCCCTTTTTGCCAATAGATTTATGAAAGTGTATTATTATGTTTTGCAAGCAATTGATGCACAGGATGGTTCTAGCTGTATGTTATTTTTATTATTTGTGATATTTGAAGTGTATGTCAATCTCTGTGCTTAGTATTTTGGAATATGTTTCTTGATTAGCTTTAGAAAGTTGTAAAACAAAACCTATTTGAATGTGTATATATATATATATATTCACGTTGAAAATTTTCGCTGCTTACTATTGTATTTATATTTTACATTTGGAGATCTGTTTTTTTGTTTGAAGGGAAGTGGAAACCTTGATGCTATTCAGGTTATCAAAAAGCTTGGAGGGGGACTTAGGGATTCATATTTGGATGAAGGTCAGGAAAAATTATTTGGATGGTAAATGAATATCAGAAATCCATTGCTGTTTTAACCCGTTGGCTGCCATAGCACGACATCTCTACACGACTTAGGCTTTCACACTGGCCATGATGGTCTCATCATGTTGTTTATAGACTTATGTGGGCATGTCTGTGTCTCAAATCAAATGTATTTGGCCACAAAATGATGCAGAAATGCAGTGGCATCTATTGAATGTTTATAGCATAATGTATAGTTTTTCTTGGTTTGTCAATCAGATGTGATGCATCATTAGCGCAGTAGTGTGAATGTATATTCGGTAATATAATTTATAGATGATTATATTTTTGAAAGTAAGATTTTGTCATATGCCATATTTTTGTATATATTGCAGGATTTTTGCTTGATAAAAAAGTCGGGATAAACCAACCAAAGAGGATTGAAAATGCACGCATTCTCATCGCCAACACGTCAATGGATGCAGACAAAATTAAGGTCTGTTGATAATATTTCTTTCATAGTTATTTGAATTGATTTTATATACTTTCAGCCATATTGTCTTATGATGGTTGTTGTCATTGCTTTCGTTTGCTGGTAATGGTGACATCTTTAGTTTCTTCTTCATGTTTTGTTTTATACATGTAAGTGAATGTGCATGAAAAATTCTTTGTAGAAATGTAAAATCTCTTCAGTTTCCATTGCACTTGGCATCAATGTTGTGATGTGACTGATGGGAGCAGAGTTTTATATCACTTATGATATTATGAAGTTAGTACTTTATATTTTAAAATGTGTTTCTTTCGTTGTTTTTGATAGATCTATGCAGCCCGTGTGCGCGTCGATGCAGTATCTAAAGTGGCTGAGCTAGAACTAGCCGAGAAAGAGAAGATGAAAGCTAAAGTAGAGAAGATCCTCAAGCACAACATTAATGTTTTTATCAACAGGTTTGCCTCATGTCTTTTGCAGAAACATTTGATAATGCCTTACTGTTTTAATTATTTCCTATTTTATTTGTTGCTGATATATGAGATGGGATGAAATTTTAGATGTTTGAAACATTGCTCAGAAATTACGTTAGAACTAGATTTTAAATATTTTAATTGTTAATTTAAAAATAAAGAGATCGGAGAAGGTTTATTCCGTATGTATTTTCTTATTTTGATAAAATATAATCAATTTCTTTGCTGTATTAGTATTATATTATGCCATCAGTGTCGCTGCTGTTAGTGTAATATTGTTGCATCATTTGTATTTTATGGGCAGTGGACCTTGATAATAATATTATTAGTATTAATAATATTATTACTTTATTGTTAGGTCATTCATAGATTGAAGAACTGGCTAGGGTCAAATTCAAACTCACTACCCTTCGGTTGCATGGCAGGAATCCTACTGCTACTCCACCACTGTGCTCCCCTAATGGTAGTATCAATTGTTTGCCCTGTCTGTTGTTGTAGACAGTTGATCTATAATTACCCAGAGCAGTTGTTTGCCGATGCTGGAGTAATGGCCATAGAACATGCGGACTTTGAAGGAGTCGAACGACTGGCGCTTGTAACAGGTAAGTGTTATTGAAGACATTTTGAGGATCTGTAATTCGTTTTTTGTGTTGCGAATTGATTTAGGAATTTAGAAGGAATGCTCCGAGACTAGACGTATGGCTTCTATAATGCGTGCCCCAATCGTTACGTGGTTTTGTGAATTTCTTTTGTCAGGAGGAGAAATTGTGTCGACGTTTGATCTTCCGGAAGCTGTGAAACTTGGCCACTGTGACCTGATTGAAGAGGTGATTATTGGAGAAGACAAACTCATCAAGTTTTCAGGTTTGTGAAATTTTTCTTGCTGAAGGTTTGGCAATGGATGTCACAGTAGTGCAGTGTTTTGTTAACTGTGAAAAATTTCTTGCAGAAATATTTTAACGCGTAGAAGTTTGTTTCTTCTGATTTATAATGTAAAAATACAATCATATTCAAGTACGGTACTCTGAGTGCTTGCGTGAAATGCTATAATGCATGGTTTTTCTTGCAGTCACAATCTGAAAATTGTATGAATAGTTGTAGTCGTCAGACTTTTCTGAAAGGCACTTTAAGGTCAATTGCAACCTTTTCATTCACATGCACCAACAAGAATCAAAATATTAATGATGGTGTGGAACATAATTAATGCCAGCACCAACTCTAAATATTTGAGATGTCTGACATGGAGTTTTGGAGGGACTATTATGCACTGCTATCCTAACAAAATATCTATTATACCCAGAATAATTGCAACCTTGATTTGTAATGCTAATTTCATCCAGAAAAATAAGGCATCTAAATAAAATCAGGGTGCATTGTTTTAACCTTACATTGCTAAATTCTATGCTTCATTATTGACATGATTAGAAAGACTCTTGTTTATGAAGAGTAATAGAGGCACAAGTTTATTATAAGATAAAGATCTTTACTTACTTACAAGACATCAAATGAGCTTGGTTAGGGCCAAGCGTTGGTTTATGGCAGGAGTATTCAACTAAATTTTATAAAGGGCCAAATAATATCTTTGCGGGCCATTTCACATTACTTGGGGCTGGATCTGGTCCGTGGGCCACCATTCGAATACCCCTGGTTTATGGTTTAAGGCATATACAGGGTGGCGCAAAAAAGCCGGACTAGTCACATTTAGGTTAGCATTTAATATGGTCTGGTTTTTTTGCGCCACGCTGTATACTACTTAACCATGTTTTATATATTTGCACTGACAGGGCACCAGAAATGACTGAATGTAAAGCATGAATTACTTGATGGCTTTTAGCCATTATGGAAAAGAATGTATTGAAATGTTCTGATTTTTTTAAAGGAGTGGCCATGGGTGAAGCTTGTACCATTGTGCTACGAGGTGCCACCCAGCAGATCCTTGATGAGGCGGAAAGATCTTTGCATGATGCTTTGTGCGTCATGTCGCAGACAGTAAAGGAGACAAGAACAGTTTTCGGCGGAGGTTTGTACTGCGCTTGAGACAAATTTCCCCATTACCTTATTGTTGTATAATAGTGCTTCAATAATACTTGTGCCATAGGTACTGGCTGTTTGCTCTCCTTTGATGTTAGAGAACAGTTTTTAAAACAGAAAACACTTGCTACAATTGCACTTCCGTGCATGTCGATTGTGTAGATTTTCAAGAGATGGCTTTTCTTTTTTCTTGTGGTGCTGAACAGTCATTTTTTATAGTTCTCTGTTGAAACCTAATTATAAATTAATTTTAAAATAGTCCTAATTCAGATGGGTTAATTTTGACTAGTTTGAAAATTCTCTCTTTGAGTTGCTTTAACCCTTTGGCAACCGTACGGCTGATATTTCGGCTTCATAACACATTGGTTATACAGATGGCTGTGGTGAAAGGGTCAGAGAGTAAACCTAATTGGTGATGAAGAATTTTGTACTATGGTGGCACAAATGCCAAAGTTAAGATAGATGTCTAAACTGAGTCTAAGTGCTGATTTTCTAGAACACTAAATCACTAGATGTCTTGTAATTTAGCGGAAATGTATGAAAGCTGAGGCAGTGCTAGTAGTTGAATTTCATACTTGTCGAGAGGCAACTAGGTTTGGTTATTATGCGGTAAGTTTTGTATCATTTTTGTTCAGGTGCATCTGAGATGCTCATGGCTAATGCGGTCAGCAAATTGGCCGCCAGAACGCCAGGCAAAGAATCTGTGGCAATCGAGGCCTATGCCAAAGCTCTTAGAATGGTACTCATATATATAGTTAATTTCTGCTTACTTTGTCAAAGTTTATTACTATGCAAATGTCAGCATATTGATTCACAATGCTCACTCAGCAAGAAAATTAAACATTATACCGAGAAATTATCACAAGATTTTGATAAAAATCCACACTATCATATCTTTGGTCTGTTTTCAATTTTACATTATTTTGCTTGCAGACAAGGGGGGGGGAGACCAGATTAATTAATGGCATAGTTGAAAAGTTGAGTGAAAGTTTGCATTATTTAACTGGTTTGCCAAAGCAGGCCTTGGCTTAGACTGTGTTTAGCATTTTGGCTCAACCATGTAGTATGTGTGCAAAAAGGCATATTTTCAAACACCCCCTCCCCGTTTACACAGCATACATAGGCAAAATCCCTAAATCCTCCCCCCCTCAGTGCATATGTACTATATGGATGGACCCTTATAACTTTAAAACCCCATTCTCTTTTATCTGAATGGCCATTTCAGTTTTCTTTATAGTAGTTTGACCAAGCAATTGTTTGAATAGTATGCCAATGAATGATTTTAACCCTTTGCTGGTAAAGTGGCATGCCGTGTTCAAAGGGTTAAATTCTTGTGGTTGCAATTAATTTTTAAATTTGTTTACCTATTTCCACCCTTTTAGTTGCCCACAATCATTGCTGACAATGGTGGTTTTGACAGTGCAGAGCTTGTTTCTCAGCTGAGGGCTTCTCACACAGATGACAAAATCCGCCTGGGACTGGGTTTGTAACTAATCTGCACCTAATGATAATCCAGCTAATTGTATCTTGAAAATTCAGTTATTTAATTTTATATATATATTTTCTATATATATATTATATATATATTTTATATAATTATATATATATATATATATATATATATATATATATACACACAGTATATATAAATGAGTAAGATCAAAATCATAGCTGAACTGTTTAGTTGGCCTGCACAATAGTGAATATAAGGAAACCATCAAAATTATTTCATAGATATGGAGAAGGGAGAAGTGGCCGACATGGTTGTTCTTGGCATTACGGAGTCATTCCGAGTAAAACAACAGGTGCTCATCAGCGGTTCAGAGGCAGCCGAGATGATCGTTAGGGTTGATAGCATACTACGTGCGGCGCCACGCAAGAGAGAGCATGACAACCGACCATGCTGAGCGGTAAGTTTACTTTACGGCAAGTTAAAAGCATAACTTGATTATTGTAGTCATCTCTTGTGGTATGTCAAGAGAGATGTGCATAATAATTTTATAAAAATAAGGGAGTGCAGATATGTAAATTGTATGCAAAACACATTGACGTATAGCAGTTATTCTGATGGACTTGCTGTCAGTTTTCTGCTTTGCATACAGTTTGTGATCGAGTTGATGATATCATTTATCATTTTATGCGTGTCTTCCTCTGGGTTGTTCACATACATTTAGTGATGCATGTAATTGAAAGTACTTTGAAAAATCAACTCCAGTGTTGAATTAGTTGGTTATCAATTCTCACAAAATATGTATCACAACACTGTGCAATTATGCAAAAGCTAAACATATGAAGAACACCTGTGGAAAACTTTAAACTGTTTGTACACCATATCAAATGAAATCCTGTTTTAATTAACAGCAATACTGGCCGTCGTCCACAATGGCTTTGAAATTGTGTTGTCAACTACAAAGAAATTTGTACACCTGATGACATTTGGAGGAAACTTCAAGGTCAAGAAATCTTCAAAGTCATCCAAATCAGAACAATATATGTTTGCTAAAAGATGTGCAAAATTTCTGGAAAATTTGCACAAAATAAGTTTTTAGCTAGGTTACTGAACTGAACAGTTTATCATTCATCATTTCTAGGGACAACAATTTTCTCTTGGCTGTTTTTTCATCGTTATGAAAATAGTTTTTGCTGTTTGTGTGCTTGACAAATCACTTGTGCTATAAAATTGAGAAAACGCCACTCCACAAACAGTGCATTTAAAAACAACAGTGCAACCAACTGCCCAACTTCACATATGATATACTCCTAGAACTCTTGACTGCAAACACCACTTTTAGCCATGCATAGTCATTTCACCATTTCATGGTACAACACAAATAAACAACACTTATGCTTGTCACCAGCTTCCTGGCAATATTAAGCATTGATGTGTGTGTGTGTGTATATATATATATATATATATATATATATATATATATATATATATATATATATATATATCTGTGCCTGTACTGCTAACCTGTGCAGAACATACCAACTTAATTCTTGCCCTGAAGTTCACACCACCCAATAACACCAGTTTCATCTCACTAAATATGTTATTTTAACTGTTAATTGAGCAATGTATGCATGCTGTAGGGATTTTAAAAAAAGTAATTATAATGTAGCATATTAAGAACTGCATATTAAGAAACCTTATTAACAATGTTGTTTTCAAATATATTTAGAACTTATTACAATGCATGTCTTGATATTAAGAGAAACCTATTCTAACAATGTTGTTTTCAAATATGCAAGATTTTAGGTGCCTGTTTATTCTGCATGCATTGTCTTGGTATTAAGGGGTGGGAAATATTATAAGACTACACTGGTGTACCATTGTATCTGATTACCTAATGTTGCACTCAAAATTAATTTAAGTTGAGCAATACTAAGTTGAGGCTGCTATTATCAGATTCCAAATATATATTTACTTTAATGCTTCAAAATAGAAACTGGTGCCATTACAAGAAGCAAGATATTAAGGTGTGTTTCTATATCCTTTCAACTAAAGTTTAAAAAGCATTAATGTAATAATACAATATAGGTTTAAAATAATTTTCATAAATTATTTTTTAAAATTTTAAAATTCAAATTAAAATTTTAATAATGTTTAGTATTTCTGATAATTGTCAATAGAACATTAATAGTTACTTGCTACTAAAAAGGAGGAAAAGAAGACTGTCCCTTGATTTATTAAAGATGAAACATAAAAGTTCTATTTCAGTGCACCAAAACTGGTTACTCATAATCATATATGTACCTGTATTAAGCTATATTTAGCTGTATACATTGAGCAATGAATGTTTGTGCACTGCCTTTTAAGAACTGATCTATTTTCACCATAAACTTCCTGTGTTATGATGTAACAGTGGAATTAACAACTACATAAGCTTTGTCTCAGCAAGACAGACACTGGTCATGAAACCACACCCGATGCAATGCACCTAACGTTTACATCTTTGCACAAGTATTGCTGCTCCAGAAGTGATGAATGGAAAAACTTGTCCGAGTGCACAGTTTTATGTTATTTTGAAAATGCTGCAAGAGTATGGGACAGATCCTACTGAACCACTCAAAATATTAACTGTAAAGGCAGTCCCGTACTTGAATGAGCGTAGGGTTTCTGGCGCCAATCTCCGGTACTAGGCAAACAGCAATGCAGGTGGTTTATGCCATTAATCTAGAGTAGATAGATTGCCATTACTTTCTCAAGACCTGTGTTTTACCTTTGCAGCTTAACATTGCTACCAATTTGTCGGTGTATATGTGATGAATGGCTTGGTTGGCCACTGGCACCACAACTAGATCCCGGTACTACCGTGCTCAACGTTGCTTGACTTCGGTGTTCTGACGAGAACTGGTCACACAGCACCAAATAGGCCGGGTTATAATAACCATAATCAAATTCTATAAGTTAACCAAAATGCCATAATATGGCATTTCATGGCATATTTTGCAACAGCCCCATGAAACAAAATTTGAGCTGGCACATACACAGTAAGTGGTTGCATCATGGATAAAAATGAAAATCACAAATACAAACAATGGCGTCCTTATATCCGCAGTTGCAAGTTCTCGTCTAACATTCAAGTGCAGTCTAAACAATTGATTGTCTGCAAATTTACTAACTTGACAGCACAGGCCACTGCTTGTATGATAGACCAGAGATACGTCGGACAAAAACGAATATGAGAAGATTTGCCTCCGGCAGACAACCCTAAGAGCAGCTTTTAAAGCCAGCACTAATGTCAATGTGAGGATATAACCAAACTCCATTACTTAATTTAGGAAAGTTTCATTCACTGATTAACAGTAAATCAAATCAGATATAAATGGACTATAAATCTGATGCTGCTAACAGTTTTATGTTGTTTGCAATTTCAACATTCTGGGCAGATATGCTCAAATATGTTCTCGAGATTAAGCAACACAGTAAATACTTGTAAAGTTAAAAGATACGGTAACATTTGTGAAAACCTTTTACCTCATAACTCATAAATTTCATAAAAGTGCTCCTAAATTTGATTAAGCATTTACAGTATACAGTACAAGCTACAGAACTTGAAAACTTTGAAATATCAAAACATACTAGAAAATTTTCATAATGTAACATTCAACATCCACAATCTCCAAGATATCAAGATGGGAAACTGAAAATATTAACACGTGTTTTTAAGATGATGAGGTAATGTGTTCTCTTGTAGGCCTATACCCACTTTCGTAGTTATTCATCATTACAATTGCAAATTTTTGATAATGAGGAAAACAATTTTTAAACTTTGTCACAACAAATTGTATTAAATGTATATAACTCATTGGTTAACCAATCAGTTAATTTTGAAAATAAAGATTTCTACAAGATTCATTTATGCACAATAGTAAATTCTCTATTTATGTATAATATAAGACAATGATAACTATAATGGTGTACAGATTGAAGTAATTTCATAGTGATCATAATTTTTTAAACATGAGTTCTAACAAGTCATTAAATGCAGTATTTTTAAGCCATAAATTCTGCAGAAGATTCATTGAAGTTTCAAGACAAAGATCTAACATGTTGCATTCACAGTCCTAATGAATCACTTATAAAAAACTGCAAGAATGTTGCAACATTTATTAACCAAATAAATCGACTTGCAACTCTGAAAGGCAAAACAAGGCAGTAAAGTTATAGGACCACTATTGTATAACAGATGAAGTGCAAGGCTATGTTAATCAACAAAATCAACAAGTACATAATTATTCAGAAAATAGCACACTCCAAACGTGTGGCGTGGTCCAAAGATGCCAGACTAGTATCGTCATGATTTTACCGGGATGTACTACAAATCGTATCGCTTTCATACATAGCACAATACATTTCTACATTTAATACTACGCTCAGAGTTGCATTACAGCACAACAGATAAAGCAACAAATTTTGACAACTATAACCTAAACCTGGGTAATCGCTAACTCATATGTGCCCTATATGTAGGTCGTGTACGTCATACATATACATTCATGCGAAAATATGATGCCAAGATCTGCCAGATCTTATATATATATATATATATATATATATATATATATATATATATATATATATATATATATACACACACACACACACACACACACATACATACACAAGTCATAAATATATATGTTACAGAGATGAAATGCATACAATAAAGAGCTCAAGTATTTGGCAAAAGTAAGCAAAATCTTAGTCAAAATTGAATAACGGTAAAACTGTGCTGCTAGAAATAAGTGCCAAGTACAGGCAAAGAGTGCAGAAGTGCCATAAATCAGGGTTGCCAAAGAAAGCTAGTAAAATGACATTTCAAGAATTTAGTGACAACTTCTCTGATACCCTAATGCTTTCAAGTTTATTTGAAAGTCATATACATAAGACTAGCAAATTCAAAAAAGAAATATGACTTAATTGGCAGGTCACACCCACATGAATGTTGGGGCATCTATTCATTTCAGGTCTTTTTAACAATTTCCTCAAAATGAATTTGGTGTCGTTTGCTTCCTTCTGTCAAAATAGAATATTATAGTTTTAAATATCAGGGAATGCTGATAGAAAAGAAACAAGTGTTGAACTTGCTAAACTCCCTTAAATAATAGAAAGACAACGATTTAAATGCTACAAATATGAGGAAAATCAGACTTACAGAGACCAGCTCAGTCAAGATTATAGATGTAGCTGCAAAGGGAGGGAGGAAGTGGCAAATTTGAGGCATACTTCTCAATTTTCCAATTGATTGCACAACAAACAGAAACACGGCAGAGTTGTTTCAAGCTTCGAGGGCGTTCACTGTGTTCTCGGACTCGTCTTTGGATTTCGGTGTTTCGAGTCCCTTGCTCGAATTCCTCATCCAGACTGGAACATATCCCTTCGATGCACATGGCCAAGTGCTTCTGACACAAAGTATTCCGGAAAACATCGAGAATCTCGAACGCTGTGTCGTTATGGTAACGTGCGTGGATGTACAATCCTCTGGCAAGATAGTAGCTCACCGTGTACTTGCGAGTGGCAAACGACGGCGTGCTGTGGTGCAATTCGATCAGATTTATTAAATTCGGATTCCCACCGGCGCGGATTACATGACGGAACAACTGATTGAGGTGGCTGATGAAGTTACTGTCTAGGATGGTAGAGTTGAATATGATGACAAACTGTTTGAGATTCTTCCGAAGTACCATTTGCGGGTCGAGTCCGTACGACAGGAACAGGCCAAGGGCATCACGTGTGAAGTTGAGGAGAACCTCGAGTCGATTGGGGTCATCGCACGCATGGTACAACCAGCGACTCAGGGAGCTGAGAAGCAACGTGATGGCATTGTCACCGAACGCATTGATGAGATTTGGATCTGCTCCGTGTTGGCACAGAACACTGATGCAACATTTGATCTGTCCGTACGTAGCGCCTAGAAGCTGGGGCGACATGGCACAGACAACACGCATCAGGTAATAGAGAGGAGAAACGACATTGGGAGGTGCCATCAGATTGGCACTCGCTCCTCGCTCGAGCAGCTCCTTCATAAGCGGCAACATGTTCTCAAGAAGAGTCAGTAGGTACACTGGAGCTACACCGAACCGGTCGCGCATGTAGAAGAGCGGCCTACCACTGTGATGAGCAAGTAAACTGTGCAACGCACTTTCACCTTTCTTATTCACCGAGTTTGGATCGCACCCATGTTCGATAAGAAGAACAATGCACCGTTTCACCTCCTCCACGTACTGTTCGCGATCGCGAGGAGTGGCGCTCCCAAAGTGCTTCAACAGCTTGTTCAGCAACGTATCGCCGTCACCTTTGGTCACTTTGGTTGCAAGGTCAGCAGGTCCCTTTTCCAACATCAACTCAGTCAATCTGAGTAGATGGCTCAGGTCGTCGGAAACGTACATCTCGTGCAGCAAAGTTCCGTGCTCCGTCTCAAAGATCTCCAGATCAAAATGAGCATTGCTTTCCAAGAGAATAACTGCACACTCCCGATTTCTTGGACCTCGAAGTGCGTGCTGCAGCGGGGTGAACCCCTTCCTGTCTCGAACATTTACCTGTTCGGGCAACATTTCGACAAGAAGCTTCAGACAACGTTTGGCACGAAATTTACACGCTTCGTGGAGAAGGAAGTCTTTCTTCACAACGTCCTTTGAGCTGCGGTGAGTCAAGAGTACGCGAAGCACTTCATGGCGATCACTTGGAATTGCATAAGCTAACGGCGGCGCAGGAACTCGCATTGCAATGCGACACTGGAATTTCGCCGGTTTGCCCGGTGTCGACGGCTTTAGGTGATGGCTAACAGGGTAACAAACTCTACGTGCAATGTCGGCCTTGGCACCATTGTCCAACAGCATCTGAACGATCTGAGCGTGGCCAAGCTTACACGCAAGGTGCAGAGGAAAACTACACAATCCATTATTCAAATCGCAACCACGCGAAATCAACATCGACACGACTTGAGGCTGGTTGCAGATTATGACTCGCTGGAGTATGTTCCAGCCGTTATCGTCCAGAACATCCAGGATGTTGTCCGATCGTGGACAGCGGTTGAGCAGAGTCTGAACGTGCTGCAGCTCTGTACGGTCAAGCTGGTGTCCTTCACGAAGAAACATAAAACTGCGTTCGACGTTCTCCCTTGTCACGAATGACACGCGCTGACCAGTTGCAGAAAAGGAACGACTCGGCAAGTCGTGGAAAAATGCTCGAGCCTTTCGCAGACCACTGATGCTAGGAATTGGCGTCTTCAGACAATGAACTTCTTCTTGTTCATGCATCTTCTAGCTCAAAACTGAAATTTCTTTCATACACAATTAACATCCAAAGCTGATGAAAGTTTCTAAAAGTAGAAACAAGTTTCAACTCACGTTTCACAAATCTTACTTCTTCAGATTAAAAAAGTACAACCAAACGAGCCGTGAAGCTTTGTAGCAGTGTACTAAAATGATGCTTTTTCTCATTTATAACACAACAATTGTGGAATACAATTGCAAGCATTTCTCATGCACAACAACAGTTGGTCATAATGGTCATAATTCACATCACAACAGCAATGCAAAAACTCATTCAGATCTCAGAACAATTAAATGCAAAATGCAATTGAGAATGGGAAGACTCAACATTATAGATGGCATTGAGTCTAATAACCTGTCATCTTGTATAATGGCAGTAATCACTGTAAGTAATATATTGAAACAGCGAGCAAGAATAGTGAGACTGCCAGCTTATTTTCTCGTGATTACCCAATCAGAGGGTCATATTAGAAACGTGATGGATTAGGTTTGGATGAAATCCATTCTGAACAGGGATGAGTCAATTACCGGTAAGTCATTACTGGATAAAACTTGCATCAACACATTTAATTAGATTTGATTGAAAAGTCTGCTAGAAGAAGCATTTGGTGTTGGCCGGCAACAGCCAAAAACGATCAAAACTTTTTGTGATGTGAGTTGATACAGTATTCTTAAAGAATCATTTGTTTCGGTCGCCAGAACAAGGACATATGTAAAAAACGTTAAACATCACACGACACTGTTAAAATCACAATGAAAGTCAGTTCTGTTTAAAATACACAAATACAGTGATATTCTACAAGTCAGATGTGCACAAACCAGAGATGGGCACAATTAGACAAAAATCTAATCAATTAGAATTAGAATTAGTTCTAGCATCTAATTGATTAGCATTAAATTAGTTCTACACAAATTGATTAGAATTAGCATTAGCTGCTGTCTAATCAATTAGAATTACAATTAGATTGTCGATGTTCGCGATACAGTTGACACACCACGAAAAACAGTTTTAAAATACTAATTTAATATCTGCAGTAATTGCATGCAGCTGCAAATGGTTGAAATGGCTGGCATTTCCAGTTGTCAACAACAATCACACAAAACACTTAATCTATCAGCTGTAAGTTTTCCTTGCTAATGCTACCATGATCATCTCAGCGTTTTACTATGAGCATGCGTTTCAACATTATTCTCAGGCTGCCTCGGATGGCTAATTGTCATGTAATTAAAAAATAATTAGAATTAGCAGGTAAATTCTAATTGATTAGAATTACGATTAGCTGATAAAATTTGCCAATTGATTACAATTAGAATTAGCTGGTCATCTAATCGATTAGCTAATCAATTACTTCCTAATTGATTAATTACCCATCTCTGGCACAAACAGAAACTCTCAATCAATCAATCAAGCAACTTCCATGGCAACACTATCATAATGCCCAGGGCATCATCCGATGGCACACCAAATCCAAATTGAATTAGAGCCAGGTCGTGCCGGAAAGATCAGTCAGAACAGTGAGGGAGCAATGTAAGGGGGATAAGCCAAGTCAAGCAGGTATGTTTTAAGACCGGATTTGAAAGATGATAAAGTGTTAATTATACGAAATGATATTGGTAATGATATTTGTAATGATATTTGTAATGAATTCGAGAGCCTAGGGCCACACACCGAGAAACAACTAGTGCCAATGACTGTTCCGAGAATATGGAACAACAAATGAAAGTCCAGCCCAATACCTAGTGGAGTGATTACTGGCAGTAGGTCGAGGGATAAGTAGCATCATTAGATAATTGGGTTCATTATATAACGTGCTTTTATATACTAAACAACAGATTTTATAATTAATTTGGTGTTTGATAGGAAGCCAATGTAAGGACTGTCTAGCTGGGGATATATGTTCAAATCTGGGAGTTTTAGATACAACTCAAAGGAATTTTGCACTCTCTGAAGTTTCTGCACATTTGAATTTGTGATGCCGAAAAGCAGGGAATTGCAGTAATCTGTGCAACAAGATATCAATGCAGTTATTAGATGTCTGATGCGATAGATATGTCCCGAATATGATAATGAGAATTTTTGCAGACTGAATTTATATGACTAGTGAAAGAGAGCAAAGAATCAAATGTCACACCAAGGGTGGAAGTACTTCTAAAAACTGCAGCAAGGAGCGGTTAACGTTGGGACTGGCGTTCCCACTGAAAGTACAGGTCTAGTACAGCGTCCCCAGTCTTGTGGTGCCTTGACATTTCAAGTCTTCAAAATTATTAAGATTACATATTATATATTTACTCGTAAAATTAACGAAAACCTACAAGAAAATCTAGAAAATCAAATGGATTTGCTCCTCACCGATCTAAAGAAGACCAAAGCACGGCATATGAACGCCCTATATGAGTCCGTTTCGCCAAACATACACATGAACAAACGAACCTTACAATACAAACGTAATATCCGTTGGTTGAAGTTGGGACAGACCAAATAATTTTTGAAGACTTGAAACGGCACCACGAGGCTGGGGCGCTTTACTAGACCTGTACTTTCGGTGGGGACGCCGGTCCCAATGCTTACCCAAGGAGCATATAATGCATTAAACCGTTTCGGCTTAAATGCTGACAAATAGATTGCTATAGCCTGGTTAAATCTTAATGTCAGAAAACCACGGTGGAGCAAACTGCTCTACTCCTAAAGTCTTCTGAATTCCAGCATAAACATGCTGACTAGAATACTAATAAAATTTTAAACCATAGCCTAGGGGTTAAACCCACTGAAGCCCCAGCAAATCTAACATTGCTCTGGGGCTAAATATGCACACATGGCGATGATGCCGTTCCAAAGCATTTATTGAAAATTTTAATTTTAAAAGATTTCAAAAATCTTCAATTGATAGATAACTGCTCAAAAATGAAAATTCATTGGCTCTCATCTCTTCCTGAAAATTCTCCACCACGTTTATTCAACAAAACCTGCTCCGCGACTTAATTTTCCTGCTGCAGCACGACCACATGATCCATTCTCTTGTACATATATTATATGGCGCTATCGTAATTTGTCAGTTAATAAAAGCTAAGCTAGCAAAAGAATTGGGCGAATTTATGACCTGCTGGTGTCAACTAAAAACAGATAGAGCCAGCTGAAGGTTCGCCAGACTGGTTAAACGCCACTCACTTAGCGAATTCAGTAAAGTTCACAGCTGACAGTGTTCCTAGCCCTAACCCCCGACGTGTTATATCGGACTCACATGAATGAATATGGACGGCACCGTTAGCCGCACACAAACACAGTGCTGCGAAAAACATGGCACATAGCGCAGCGAAAACACGAATCGGCAAAAACAACGAAATAACGCAATCATATACCTTGGCTTCAATCACACCTCAACAGAAGCATTTAATATTAAATATCCCTTTGTTTCCATCGCATATTCCGCCACATAATGGTATTATACGGATCGTTCGTCCATCATAGCAGCAGCAGCAGCAGCAGCAGCAGCAGCCATAGAGCTGGAAAGGGAGGAGGGATGGAGGGAGTGTCAGAAACGGTACCCGTCCATCTTCCCTCGGCGCCTACAGTCGAGTGGATAAGGCGGTGCCGGGCGGGGAATGGAGAGAGCGCACCGGCCGTAGCAGCCGGCCGGAAGGGCGGGTGCCGCCAGGAGCATCGGCGACGGCGCTCCACTTATTACGTCAATGGCGCGCCGATTTATTGATTGGCGCCGGTACGTCCTACTCCCTCCGACCACTGACTCCGCTTTTGCCTTGATATCACTTAGTGCTTAATGCATTAGGTGAGGTAATTTGAAAGACAAAAAAAGTAGAAAAAAGAACGGACTAAATTCTCAATAGTCATGCGAGAGAATAAGGAATAGTCTGCAGAGTCGTGATTGCCTTGACGTACGTGCATGAATGTCGAATTCGTCGTTTTGGTGCGTGGTGAACTTTTCCCTAATCGCAGTTAGATCAGCACCCGATGCGATAAGACCACTCTGGAATGTCAGTGCTTTCGGGCGGTGTCTTCGGAATTGTCGTTGAATTTGTAATAAATATGATTATGTGTTGATAATGTCGTTCAACTAAGTGTGCCGTGGGTTGGGGGAGGGGGGGTTGTAAGAACTATAGTTACACCGCACTAGTTAAACCATGGGAATTGCCGCACTACCTTGAAGTTCGTGCCTGCCGCTTGGCGCGCTACTAGCAAGTAGCAACGCTTTGTCATTAGACAAACACTGCAGTCAGTCGGCGTCTGTGCGTGGCATCAATCACCGCATCATCATCCGCTGACTCGGCAAACCTCAGTTATGATGTAATCATGTAACCCGGCCTAGTCCAGCGTTGCCATTCATTGGGTTTTCGGTTTTCCCAAAGATCTTGGGCTTTGGATATGAACTTGGGGAAATGAGGTTTTTCCGATGATTTTGAGGGTTTTTGAGGTTTTTTTATTGTATTGCAAATCACAGGTGTTTACGGGTATCTATGGGGGACTTTCTTGTGGAATCTTTGTTTTTCTGGTTTTCTTGTATTTTTTCTGGATTTTCGTAGTGCAGCACATTTTTTGCTGTGGGGCTGTCCATTAATTATGTCAACAATTTTTTGGCAATTTTTGACCCCCATTGTCAACAACTCAACTTTCAGTGACCCCCATAATTATGTCAAAGATCAGACCCTCAAGATCAATGACAGGTTCAAATAACAAGGTTAATATTTTTTATATCAACTTCTCTTGACCCCCTCCCCTGTCAACAACTGTCAACCTTTTTCAAACCCCCTAAATTGTTGACGTAATTAAATGGACAGCCCCTGTATTGATTTTTATAATTGACCAAAAATGTCGCAAAGGGGATGACTTTTTGCTTGTCGAGCTTCTTGGCTTCATTATCATAAAAATTCAGAAATTTTGGGGACAATTATGTTCGTTCAGAATCTACCAAAAATCACATACATTTTATCTTGGAATATCTAGTTTTATTGCAGGCAAATCTTGGGGTTTGTAGAAAATCGAGCGGCAAGTTGACAACACTGTCCTGGACCCATTCCATTTTAGGCCTACTCCCTACAATCTGCACTACAACTTTCTCTCGACACTGCATCCTCAGCACAGTATTGGATATAACCTTCATGCTTATTATACTCAAATGCTGATCAGGGGCGTATCCAGGAATTTTATTTGGGAGGGTATAAATATTTTGAGTGGGTATAAATCTTAACTCTAGGCTAAACTACATAAACCAAATAAACCACATATAACCACATGCAAATCACATAAAACTTTAATATAGACTGAATTTGGGGGTATATATATACCGATAAAACACCCCCCATCGTTACGCCCCTGATGCTGATGATACTCAAATGCTGATGATACTCAAATATTCATCAATTTTCGTGGAACTTCAACATTGGATGAAAAAGTTGGGGTCCAACCCCAGTACCTTCGCCTTCCCTATGGTAGCCTCTCAAAAAGTGAGGGACTCGAGCCTAAAGGCCTAATAGATTTCAATAGAAGTTTACGCCTTATGCTCAGTGTTTATTCTAGCCACCTTGACATTGGGGGATTTTGAAATGCTTGGGGGGAACAAGCTCTGAGTCTCTCCACTTTTGGGGGGAAATTTCCATCCCCCAGCCATCATATAACAAATTTTGAAGGAATTTTAAAACGTTGGAGGGGGAATTCCTCCCCAGAGAAGGCTTAGAATAAACTGCTTTATGCTGACACTTAATTAGGCTACTTCTCAATCCATCTGAAACCGAATGTCTACTGCCAAGAACGCCATCGCAACTGATAAATAAAATTTCTGCGTTCATTCTTCACGATTGACTGATGCCAAGTACATTAACGAATTGGCGATATAGAAGTTCCCTAGTGAGAGTGATAAAACTGATAACGACGTTGCTGTTATTGGTGATACAAGTCAGAGAAAATGTTTACGTGTCAGTCGCTAGGTGGCCTGACCACTCATCCTTGACTGTGACCACCAAATTTCATTAATATAATATAACAAGGTTTAAAGTGGTTCAGTAGGGACTGCCCTGTGTGAGAACCACTGTAATTGTAGCATTGCGAGATAAACATAGCCAAAGGGAAGAAACTTTGATATTGCGTATATTGATCGAGTGGTTTGATGGATGGATGTGAGTCTTGAGCATTAATAACCCGTCTTTTTCTGCGTTGAAGGCTGAAAATTTGAGGCTGATCTAATATATTTATATCTGATTATAATAATAATCATTATAAGTCTCAGAAGACTCAGATCATAGGCGTAAACTTTAGTTAGAGCTTAGACCTCTAGGCTCAAGCGTCCCCGCCCCAACTTTTGAGATTCTAGTATAGGGAAAAGGGAAGGTATATGGATTGGGCCCATACGTTTTCATACAAGTTTACGCCAATGGCTCAGATCAATGCTTTCCGTTGAGAGCAGGCCCGCCGAGAGAAATTCCGGGCCCCTGTGCAGAAGGGCAGACGGGCCTCTCTGTCAAGTGTTAGAAATTGATGATGACTTGTCTGCCTGTCATTGGTTTCACGATAAGACGTTACAACAACTCTCCAAAACTAGTGACGACATTTTTTTGCTCGTCACTGTTTTTCACACTGTTTATGATGTCCTCAGCGCCAGGGGGCCCCTTTTACTCGCCGCCCCCCCGTGTACATAATATGGTGACCCTTTTGTGTCATTATTGTTTATAATACATCTCTTCATCATCGGTCCGGGCCCTCTTCAGACCGCCGGGCCCCTGTGCAGTTACCCTCTGTCAATGTTCCCTCTAATTTTATTTTTTGGAGTGTGCAAGGAAAAGTACAGTGCCTGAGCGGCACCTTTTCATGCCTGAGCACCTGAATTTTATTCACACATGTCACTCAAGACAACATCGAAATCAGTGTTATTATAAACTCAAAATCACTGCACGGAGGTTGGAAACTGCTGCGCGGCGTTTTCTTGTCACGTGCGCAGTCGCGCAGCTTATAGAGGAAAATTGTGCAGCGGCCCCTTTCCCACCTCTCGGCGACCCTGGTTGAAAGGCAGACTAATAATAAATAGGCCCTAATAAAATAACAATAAAATAATTTTAAAAAATAACAATAACAATAAAAAGGTTTTAAGTGGTTCAGGAGGGTCTGCCCTGTGCGAGAAACACTTCACGTAAGGGGTTGTCCATTAATTACGTCAACAATTTAGGCGGGGGTTGAAAAAGTTTGACAGTTGTTGACAAATTCAAAAATGAGTAAGTGGGACGTGAAATGCGTGTGGCTATCACTATCCGTGTAGGATATTTCGTGCGGGGGTCATCTCCTAGTGGTTAGACCAAGTTTGCAATTTTTTGTTACAAATTCAGTCGCAGTTCACAGTTGTAGGTTATAAAAAGCTGTGATATCTGAAATAGTAGAAGTGACATTGGCATTTTATTCGGTGTGAAATTAGGCCCTAGGCCCTATTGGCATTCTGGTTTCTCTCCCTCTCCCCAAAGTGTGCCTGTCAGTATCTTAGGAGTTTGATGCTTTTCAACCAGACAACATGTTTCTGCTCTTCTGGTCTGTTACGATTGGCCGCTTTTGGCTTCCAAAAAACTCCAGCAAGACGAAGCTACTTTCAATAAATATAATACATCCGCCCCTTAAAACTAAGGAGTACTCTTCTGTGTGTGTGTGCGTGTGTGTGCGTGTGTGCGCGTGTGCGTGTGTGTGCGCGCGTAAAGTCTTTCGTCTATACTGGAACAAACGAGCGTCTACGTATGGCTCTACGTTGGTCTGTTTAATCCCGAAATTTAGTTTTGCAAAATCAGACGCCTGTTGACGCTTCCAGACTCGAACAAGAGAGGAGAATTACCGAGCTGCACACCCTCCCCAATTAAGCGACCGACATTGGCGAATTTTCCTCCACAAACAGCTGCCGTCTACTGTGGGTCAGAAAGAGTACGCGCGTTCCTTCACAGAATGACAAACAGAGCACATTTAGAACTTCGTTATCTTCTTATTATATAATTCTCGATGTCCGTCTGTCGCGTCTGTCGCGTCTGTCCGTCCGCAACACGGCGGGTATTGCAAGACGCTGTTGTCAAACCAAATATTGTTTAATCAAACCGGAGCGTTTAACGAAAGCAAACCCCCGTCCCCCTTCCCTCACCCCATCCCTCTAATCGCCCAGGCCCCAACCTATTCCCCCCCGGCCCCAAACCCCCTTTTCCTTCCGTCTCCCAACCCTTTTCCTATCCCCATCCCTCTCCCAATCGCCCCCAAACCCCCGTTTCTCTTCCGCTCCTCAACCCTTTTCCCTCTCCCCATCCCTCTCCCAATCGCCCCCCAAACCCCGTTCCCCCTTCCGTCTCCCCAACCCTTTTCCCTCTCCCCATCCCTCTCCCAATGGCCCCTTCCCCAAACCCCGTTCCTCTTCCGTCTCCCCAACCCTTTTCCTCTCCCCATCCCTCTCCCAATCGCCCCCAACCCCCGTTCCCCTTCCGTCTCCTAACCCTTTTCCCTCTCCCCATCTTTCTCCAAATCGCCCCCCCAAACCCCCGTTCCTTCCCTCTCCCCCATCCCTTTTCCCTCTCGCCATCCCTCTCCCAATCCCCTCAAACCCCGTTCCTTCTCTCTCCCCATCCCTTTTCCCCTCTCGCCATCCCTCTCCCAATCGCTTACCCGCCCCACCATGCCCGACAGGCCCCAAACCCCGTTCCCTTCTCTCTCCTCACCCCTCTCCCAACCCCATTACCTCTACTCCAGCCCGTACAACACACTTTCCTCCTCCCAAATCTCCCTTCCCTCTCCCAATGCCCTGCTCCCCGTTATTATATATATATATATATATATATATATATATATATATATATATATATATCCCTTCCTAGCCTCAATACCTATTTTTAAATTTTACCCCTCAAGTTTAAATTTTCAGACGCTAACCGTACTGGGGATTTTTTAATTTTTGGAAAAGCGTTCTTCAGAAATGATTGATATAACGTTTTAAATTTGCTATATCTCAGGCTATATAGGAGCTAAAAAGATGAGGTTTACACCATTGTTTAGATTGTTTATTCTTCTTTCTAACCGTCCGTAAAACAAAAAAATTGGGGTAAAGTCCACTTTACGGCCTAAAATATCACCCTCTCCCCGAAAAACATTTAAAGCCCCTAGCAAAATATTTTCAAAAAAGTCAGCGGCAAAGTTGTAAAGGGATGTCAGAGGAACAAAATAAACCAAAAAGTTTGAAAATCGGTCTACATTTGGCAAAGATCTATCAGTTCTAACCCGATGACCCCAATGTTTGAACATAAGTATTATCGGTGAATTTCGAAAGTTTTGAAGTCTGCGAAAGTTTCCATTTTTTTGAATTTGCTATATCTCAGGCTATATAAGAGCTAAGAAGATGAGGTTTGCACCATTGTTTAGCTTTTTTATTCCTCTTTCTAACCGTCCGTGCAAAACAAACAGTTCAGCGTTCACGAGCTTTCCGACAATCAAGTGAGAATGAGGAGCAGGCTGTTGCTCGGCGTGAAAAGCAGCACAGCAAACAAGAGAATCAAGCACTGCATGTCGTTCGACACTGCCAAATCAGTACACCTTCCTTGACTATCAAGGTTCAGAAAATTCCTGCGAATGGGCGTTAACTCGGTTGAAGGAAAAGGCGGCGAGTGAAGGAGAACTAATTGCGCAAAATGCTATTGCATTAGCGCAAAATCGGGTGGTAAAACAGACAATCTCCACCGTCATAAAATGCTATTGCATTTGCGCAAAATCGGGTGGTAAAACAGCCAATCTCCCCGTCATAAAATGCTGTTGCATTTGCGCAAAATCGGGTGGTAGAACAGCCAATGTTCCCCGTCATTTTTGACGGGTAAACACCTAGTCTATATATATAATTCTCGATGTCTGTCTGTCCGTCGGTCCGCAACACGGCGGGTATTGCAAGACGCTGTTGTCATTGACAACCAAATATTGTTTAATCAAACCGGAGCGTTTAACGAAGCGTCTTAATTGCAGCTTAAACCCCCGTCCCCCTTCCCTCACCCCATCCCTCTCCCAATCGCCCAGGCCAAACCCATTCCCGCCCTGGCCCCATACCCCCTTTCATCCCCTTCCCTCTCCCCATCCTTCTCCCAATCGCCCCCAAACCCCTTTCCCCCTTCCCTTTCCCCAACCCTTTTCCCTCTCTCCATTCCTCTCCCAATCGCCCCCCAAACCCCCGTTCCTCTTCCGTCTCCACAACCCTTTTCCCTCTCCCCATCCCTCTCCCAATCGCCCCGGCCCCAACCCATTCCGGCTCAGGCCCCAAACCCCCGTTCCCTTCCCTCCCCGATCTTTTCCCACTCCTCATCCCTCTCCCAATCACCCCAGCCCCAACACATTCCGGCCCCGGCCCCAAACCCCGTTCTCCTTCCCTCTCCCCATCCCTTTTCCTCTCCCCATCCCTCTCCCAATCGCCCCGGGCCCAACCCATTCCAGCACCAACCCATTCCCGCCCCGGCCCTAAACCCCCGTTCCCCTTCCTCTCCCTATCTCCTTCCAACTACCCATCTCTCTCCCAATCGCCCAGGCCCCAACCCATCAGCGCTCCGCCCTACCCCACTGGCCCCAAACCCCGTTTCCAAACCTACACAACGCTGCTCCGAAAACCCGTACAACCCACCTTCCTCCTCCCAAACCTCCCTTTCCTCTCCCAATGCCCTGCCCCCATTATATATATATATATATATATATATATATATATATATATATATATATATTTTATTCATTCTAGCCTCAATACCTATTTTTATATTTAATCCCTCAAGTGGGGATTAAATTTTAAGCGTCGTCACCGTACTGGGGATTTAATTTTTGGAAAATCGTTCTCAGAAATAATTGCTGTAACGTTTTAAATTTGCTATATCTCAGGCTATATAGGAGCTAAAAAGATGAGGTTTGCACCATTGTTTAGATTGTTTATTCCTCTTTCTAACCGTCCGTGCAAAACAAAAAAATGGGAGTAGAGTCCACTTTACGGCCTAAAATATCACCCTCTCCCCGACAAATGTTTAAAGCCCCTAGCAAATTATTTTAAGCTAACCCCACTTTGGTCAGCGGTAAAGTTTTAAAGGGATGTCAGAGGAACAAAATAAACCAAAAGTTTGAAAATCGGTTGACATTTGGCAAAGAGCTATCAATTCTAACCCGATGACCCCAATGTTTGAACATAAGTATTATCGGCGAATTTCGCGAAAGTTTTGAATTCTGAGAAAGTTTCCAAATTTTTTTGAATTTGCTACATCTCGGGCTATATAAGAGCTAAGAAGATGAGGTTTGCACCATTGTTTAGCTATTTTATCCCTCTTTCTAACCCTCTGTGCAAAACAAAAAAAGTCCAGCATTCACGAGCTTTCCGACAATCAAGTGAGAATGAGTAGCAGGCTGTTGCTCGGCGTGAAAAATCAGCACAGCAAACAAGAGAATCAAGCACTACATGTCGTTCGACACTGCCAAATCATTACACTAACGTTGACTATCAAGTTTCAGAAAATTCACGCGAATGGGTGTTAACTCGGTTGAAGGAAAAGGCGGCGAGTTAAGGACAATCAATTGCGCAAAATGCTATTGCATTTGCGCAAAATCGGGTGGTAGAACAGCCAATCTCCCCCGTCATTTTTGACGGGTAAACACCTAGTTCGTAATAATTAACGAGTCCGTAAAGTTTAGTACGTAATATGATATCCCAAGTATGTTATATCCAATACCATCCAACACGGTAGCGCATCACACGGAACCGTACATCACAGTACGTTATAACCGAGTGTACGTCATAAATGAGTCAGCTATAACGAAATTCTGCTGTAGTTCGTCTCTTGTAGTCAGTGGCGTATTTACCATTGGGCCATTTGGGCCATGGCCCCCCCTTTGGTCCTTGGCCTAACCTGTCCTCAGACCCTGACAAGCAAAAAAAGGTCGTCAACTTTTCAAGCAAAAAAAAGGTCGTCAACTTTTTTCCAAAGTTGTAACTTGTCAGGTTGAAAGTGTCTTGCCATCCCTGAAAAACAGTGAAATGACGTCTCTGGCTGCCCCCTTACCAAAATTCTAAATACGCCACTGCTTGTAGTATAGACATAACGAGTTCCTAAGACCTATTGTAGAGACATATCGGGAAAAGTAAGAGGAAGAAAACTGCATTAAAAGAATCACGAACCGGCGGAGGTCTATAAAGACTTCGAAACCGGAAACGAGTCCGACAAGACAAAAGATGGAGAGACTTGTCACGTGATGCTTCGGTGGTTGTCTCGATAGAGAGCGCCAACTCTGAAACCGGAAGATGTTCCATCGACCCGAGTTCAACACCGGGCAGGTCAGAGACTTTATTTCTCCAGCAGTCACGTGTCCGCCCGCACAGAGTAGAAGTTAAAGGGGCCTGTGTAAAGTATCGAGGCTTCGCTGTATACTCTTATATGTTAGCGGCGATAGACAGTGAAGCTGTAGGTAGCTGTCTAGTGGCGCCATAGAAGTTTCTTGATTGATTGATTGAAATACCCGATGCACTACCGTGTTGGATGGCATTGAATTATAACGCACACCAGTGGCGGTTCCAGGAATTCTTGGTGGGGATGAAAAAAATGTATAGGATGTTGGTAGGGGGATGCAAAGTGAAGAAAAAGAGAGAAAAAGGGTAATTATTAATGTTTTGCCCATTAAATGCTAATAAACCTTGCCAAAAAGGCCGACCAGCAAAAAATAAGGTCATTCACAGTGTTGTTCAATGTTCACTAAATTTTTAAAAAATCACCGGAAAATAAGTTGACAAGCAAAAAAGGTCATCCAGAACCCCGGTGAGGGGATGCATCCTCAGTCAATAACCCGTGCCCCCTATTGAGAGCCTGGCCCCCCAGTGGTTGATTAGAAGTTGATTAGAAGTTGCCACCCCAACGGCCCCCCACTTGCCAAATCCTAGAGCCGCCACTGGGTGGAACCGCCATTGACGCACACAATTATCAAAACACGGGCTGGTCACAGAAAAACAGGACAGGGAAGAAAAGGAGTGAGGACGAGGAAAAGGCGCCGGAGAAAAGGCTAATGTTTGAAATCAAGCTAATACGAGCGCTATAGAAATTAGTTTGATTACATCTAAAAAGACATCGAAAGTCGCAATTTGAAAAGGAGTGACAAGAAGAAAGATCCAAATGGAGAAAAAGAATCAACATGGCCTGATCCCTGTCCTGTGAGGGATTAGTTCTAGCATGAAGAAGAAGAAGAACTAAATTGCAAGGAACGTTGATAATGATGACAACGACAATGAGGACGATGATGACGACGACGACGGTGATTATTGTAAGGGTGTTTTTATAAGAAAAATTAATGGGTTATATAATGTTGAAAATTGGCAATTTAAGGTTCAAAGGTCAGAAAATGGAGGTAATTGGTAGTCATCTTCCGTTATCTAGATCTTGTCACGTTGAGGGCCGTGTTTTAAAAAGGTCAAGCTTAATAGAAAAGTGCAACTTATGGAGTTCTTGTGTAGTTAACTGAGTGATTAGCTAGGGCCACGGCTCGAGAGAAGAATAGGTGAGACAATGAAAAGGAAGAGTTACTCTTGACAATAATTTACTCGAAGTGTTCAGCAGATTTGTCTTGCAATCGGAGAATAATTTGACCGTGTAAAGAACATTCGACGCGAAAGACATCGTTCTGAATACTTTGATCGGTTTCTGTATATTTTGGAAAAAATGAGAACAAACTTTTTATCGATGTAAATCTTGTAGAAATCATTCCGCGGTCTATACAGATCAACTTAAAACCGCACATAGATTTCGACCGGGGCCAACGCACGAGACGAACCAAACGCATCATCAGACCCCTGTATAGGCATATAGGATGAGCAAGTTAGTCGCATAAACTGCACGACCATCATCATCATCACCACCGCCGCCGCCGCCGCCGCCGCCGCCGCCGCCGTCTTCTTCTCACAAGCGCCCAGTGATGATGCAGTGCTACGTCGTCGTTTTCGTCGATAGGTGGCGCTGCCCGAGTCGCATTTGGCTCTGATATACAGTAGGAGTTCTGTGGGCGGAGCAGTTGTGTGCGATCAGACACGTCCTCCGACGCGCGATTGCAAATTTCTTCTTCTTCGTCGTCGTCGTCATCATCTGCGTTATGCGTTATACAGTCGTCGTCGTCGTCGTCGTCGTGGTTTTTTGTCGCCGACAGCGCAGCGGCTGTCGTGTTTGGAAGAATTTAGGCAACAACGGTGCTGCTAGATAAACAGACAAACTGCCAATTCGGTAACGGTGCAAGATGTCCGGTGCCGAGAACGTGATGCGAATCAGTCTGCCTACTTGATCGTCCGACGCAGGAAAAGTTCCGCTACGAAGAAGAAAAAGAAGAAGAAGAAGAAGAAGAAGAAGAAGAAGAAGAAGAAGAAGAAGAAGAAGAAGCAGAAGAAGAAGAAGAAGTTGGACGTCGTTTCGGAATGGCAAGATGTGCGATGCGGAATCACCAGTCGTCGTTCTGGATAATATTGGCGATTTCTCAGGGCGCCTTTCAACACGCGCAAGGTACGAAAAGGCTTTCGACATTGTATAGCATTGTGATTTTGCTATTGAACGCTGTTGTACAGTAGAAGTTTTGTGACGCCAAAGTATGCTTAGCATTCGCAAGTTAGCGAATAGGCCTACCGTATACTGTAGGCGCGAGTACTTCGGTCTCACAAAACTTCTACTGTATAACAACGTTCAATAGCAAAAGCACAATGCATGATGTAGGCCTATACAAGATCGCGATAAGGATTTAGAGGAATGCGCACTTTTTTGACCAGGTCGAGACATGTTTTGCATTTCGCAAGACAAATTATTAAGAGAGACTTCGAAGGCAACCAGATCTTGCGCCATTTCGTTCCATAAGAAACTATCAAGGTAGTTTTAAAATCTAAATAGGCGTCCACGAATTCAGACAGCAGAAACTAACTTATCTACACTAAGTAATCGCTAAAAACAGCGTACAGTGCATTTAATTTTCGAATCCCACTGCTCTCAATTCAGGGGTTTGTCTCTTGCGAGAGAAGTGATATATATATATATATATATATATATATATATATATATTATATATGATTATGACCTGGATCTCTAATGGATTTTTATTTGGTGTGCCATCGGCTGATGCTACTCTGCCTTATGAGGTGTCGCTATGGAAGTTTAAGTTTATATTATATATATATATATATATATATATATATATATATATATATGCGTGTGTGTGTTTATGCATTATATAATGTATGTATAATAATTATTATTATATATATAATGCCCTGGGTACTTAGTTTCCGAAGGACTTATGAAAAAATTGTCCCGGAGACATTAAGAAATTGCGTGGCTAGCTCTCGTTCGATTCGAGGTCTGGAAAAGTTCCTCGAAATGCAATAGCGTTGAATCGCTGCAAAGCGACTGACAATCGTTGGAAGAGGATGCTTCCTTTCCTCTTGTATCCGGATTGCAGGGCAAGACAACGACCAAGCTCGCCGACGATGCAAGGGGTCTCTTGCGTGGTTTACGTATATATAATGACCATTGCTGCAACATTTTATCAAAACCCTGAGTTACTGATGCATCTATACAATGTATATAATGTATATATAATTGCGCAGTCAATCGTATAAGATGCATGCCTTTCAGATGCAAATGTCACGCTTCGTCAAAAAGGGTGGGGTGTGGGGTGAGGGGGCTGATATGATCACAAGACTGTTTCGGCGACAAACACAAGAGCCATTAACGTCGGCATGAAACTGCCGGTCGTGTTTCTTTCATGTGAAGACGGAAGGAAATTTGCCTTCATCAGATCACCGTTAATCGTTTCATATCAGACTGGTCTAAAGGAATATATAGCCTACGGCTAATATAAAACGAGTGTCGATCTATAAGTTCTCTCGGTTTCCACGAATCTGAAATATAAAAACCCCAATAAAACCCCCATAGCTCTTAACGCTTTCTGCACTGTCTGCAGCATGCGATTCTGTTTAGCCTTTGATCCCCATTATAGGCCCCTATAAACTCCACCTCATAAGACTGCTTTTGACGACAAACTGTGCTGAAATAATCGAACGCCAGCATCTACTCTACGAACTAACCGTAAGGATGTTATTGTCGATGGATTGTCGATGCTTCTTCGCATTTCCCTTTTTTTATGGCGCAATGATTGCGAACAGAATTCTTGTACACCGAACGTCGATATTTCCGTATATAGCGTCAAGATGCCAAAACCGCTCTTCGCGTATGATCTGTCCGGACGGGAAGGTAAAGGCCATCCGCAGAAAACGAATAGAAAGTACGTTGTAATATGCATTATATCTAGAGGTTCCGAGGCTGTATTGTACGCAATATACAGAGTCGGAGGATGCAGTGTGTGGGGGGGTAGTGGGCCGTCAAAAGGGAGGAACGAGGGGCTTAGACAGTCTGCTCCGTGTTTCCGATTATCGAAAAGCGAATTGGTTTTTGACGACGACGACGACCGCTGTCGTCTCGACGGCCGACCATCGACGGAAAGCGGCGTTACGGACAGAGGTGATTGGCGCAGTCGTCTCGACCATGTTGTTGTTGTTGTTGTTGTTGTTGTTGTCGCGTTGCCGACGCTGTTCCGGTTGTCTGCAAGGATAGACAACGACGTCGAGTGGATCAGAAGAACGCCGGTATACTGGAAGAGAATATAAAAAAACTGTGCATTTACATGCAAACGTCTGACCCACACAGACCGACTGATAGTGAGAGAGAGAGATACAGATACAGAGACAGAGACAAAGACAGAGACAGAGAGAGACAGAGCGAGACAGAAAGAGAGACAGACAAACAAACAGAAACACAAAAACACAGACAGAGATAGATTATATTATAGAGATAGATAGTCAGATAGATAGAGAGACAGACGGACAGAGATAAAGAGAGATAGACAGACAGACAGACAGACAGACAGAGACAGAGCATGACGAAAGCGCACGCTAACGGAGAAAAACAAAGGTGATGAGATGAAGATGGAAAAAGTCCGAACGAAGAAGGAGCTAACGATCAGTGAAGGTCGTTCATCGAGGAGAGGACGGCTTAAGCGAAGATGGCGACCGTTGACGCCGCCACGACAGCGCTCCGCCCTGTTCTGCCTAATCTCCGTTATGTTGATGGATACGTTTTTGAAACATCAAGTATTCATTTCAGAGATCCCGCAAACGCCGATAAACTTGTGTAACGTCCGTCCGGAGAAGAAGATTTGGGAGAAAAAAGAAACGAATTAAAACAGAACGATCTGACAGCTTTGCCGCGCTTAATGAAGACATCGGCGGAATAAACTTGCATCACGTTTTGCAGTATTATGCCTGAGAATGTTCTTTTTCACCCGTTCGCCGCCCCCCCAAGTTCGATATTTAGGCTTCATAACGTATTGGTTACAGGGCCGTGGCAGCGAAAGGGTTAAGCTCCTTTCGAAGACGTTTGCGCTCTCGTATGCTTGCTTATGCTCTTGCGAGATGGACCCTATGCGTGGTCGTAAGAAGGTTAATCTTACATACAAGAAATTGTCCACTGCCTTTTTCTAGCGATGTGTATGAATGCAAAAAGATTAAGCTATTAATCGAAAAGCATTGTATGGTAAATAGCTTCAGTGGCGGTTCCAGGATTTCTTGGTGGAGGATGAAATGAATTCATAGGAAGTTGGTGGGGGGATAAAAAGAGAAGGGAAAAATCAATAAACTTTGCCGGGAAAGGCTGATAAAAGGGGATTTCTTCTCCTGATTTTACTACACTTTCACTGAAAATTAATTATGTTGACAAGCAAAAAAGGTCACCCGCAGTTTTTCCCCCGAAGTTTTGCTAGACCTTTACCCAAGAATAGGTTTGACGAGCAAAAAAGTCCGGTGGGGATGCATCCCCATTCATCCCCCCACGTGGAACCGCCACTGAATAGCCTGATCAAAATCAAGCTTAGGCCTATCTCTAAAACTCTGTTTTAGGAATGAGAAAGAATAGGCCAGTGTCGTGATATGTCGTCAGCACGGATTTCCTAAGGAAATACTGCCTCAACGTCATGCAATAAAGCAATACTCTTCACTTATTCCTTAAACTACGAAATGGGATGTGCGTGACTCTCTTGATGTCCACTGGTCTCAGCCTCAGAGAGGCAAACCGTTGGGGGAGGGGGGTTCTCAGCAAGCCAGCATTAGTGGGGAGATTCTTGTAGAGATATTAAGAAAAGTGTCTTAATGGGGTAAATTGATTGTCGAATAACCGTCATGTGATCGGCAAATTTGTTCATAAGTTCAAGATTTGAATCTAGTATTATCCTAAATTTTGGTGCTTCCCGCTAGGACCATGAAAACATTTCTTTTCGGTTGGGGGATTGCCAAAATACTGCTATATAGTCTGAAAATATGATCCAGATCCAAAGATCTTATATTACCGTAGAATAGATATTTTCGGCCGGGGAGACCTCGTTCGGGGGCTCACGACGCTGCCCCAAGCCCTCTCTAGTCGAAAGTGGAAATGTTGGTCTTCTGTAGAGGCCTTGGTGCCCCATATTCATGAACCCTGGCTACGCCAGTGTCGCAGTGTCTGATATGTTTATGGCTGTGTGTTTTTCAGAAATTTCTTGTTATCAGAAAATGCAGAGTAACTAGAAACGGCACGAATGTGAAGAAAAAAATTTGGCAATTGCGATAATACTATTTAATTAATCAGCTCTTTCAACCAAATCAGTTTCTCCTAAATCGATAAGGCAGAATAAGAGTGCAAAACCCGACGTGATACCTCGAAGCCATGCATGCGAATAAGCCGTATGCCTATATTAGGAAGTATATGAGGTATATTCGGACGTCAGAGAAGATCACGTGACCAATCAGATGGGAATACTATACGTATCAGAGTTTATACAGCAGTCGGATGTACACGCAATACGTCAAACGAGTTACATTCCATCCTGATTCCCAACGGGACAATTTGCGTCTATTGATGAACGAAAGACGGCGCGCCGAAGCAGCACCCAGGAAAACGCAAAAACCCGTCAGTATAGAGCAGAGATAAAAGGTCAAGCTGGGGCGTCGAAGGTCATATGGCGCAAGAAACAGCCGATACAAGAACACAGTTTAGCAACGGGAGAAGACGACATTTCGTGACAAAATGAACTGCCGCAATACGTCGTTCACAGTTTGTGCTCGACGAGACCACCACTTGCACGAAAGCAAGTATATAGGCCTACGGAGGATCGAACCTTTAATAACAATTTTGAGACAAACCAAGAATCACAGTACAAAAATGTTTTTAGCAGAATTTCTTGATTGGCGGTGGCCAATTCTATCGCTCAATCGACTTCTGCGGCAGATTTACGATACAGGCTTTGCAAACAAGAGGCACAGCGGAGGTAGACAGCGGACGACCTACAAGACCGAAAACATTGAAACCGTTACACAGCGCGTTTTTAGCCAAGAGAATGCACGTGGAACTCATCGAAGTGTACGCTAGATTGCGAGGAAGAAAGAAAGAAAGAAAGAAAGAAAGAGAGAGAGAGGCATCGAGCAGACCTCAAAGAAAATGAATCGAAAACCTAAACGACGTAATGACGCGAATCACTCGATTGCAATGGTGATTTTCCCATTGTGGAAACTTGCGTTTTTTTGTTCAAAATTTTTAAAATTAATATCTCGTAAATTGTGGGACTGATTTTGTTAAAATTTGCAAACTTTGCGTCGAATAGATGATATTTAATGTGGATAAAGTTTATAAATTTTGGATAAAATTTATTGAAGTCATATTTATTTTGTAAAACGATTTCTAAAATGGTGCCACTTCTATTATTGTGGTACAGTATATATATATATATATATATATATATATATATATATATATATATATATATATATATATATATATCCCAAACTTTCGCATCGATGGTTTAGCAAGAAAAAAACTTATCACTAAAGTCATCAACGATCTGTTTGTCGATAGACACGTGACCAACCAACCAACTCTCCACTCCGAAAGCTGATTGGACGAAAAATCTAAAAGCGAATTAGCGAATTCTACAAAACGTCATGTCGCGAGTACAGAGAAAACGCAAGAAGTCAGCGACGAGACATTGTACACATCTAAAACCTCCCGTGCATAAATGCATAATGAAACGAAGCACCAACACACACATTTTTGGCACGTTTTTTGTACGCTTACACGCGTTTTCTTCTTTGCACAAGCCCCAAGTCTGAACGAGTTATTTCTGTAATGTAATGCAAGTTTTCGTGAATTTCTCTATCTCCTCGCAAAGCTGGATTTCTTACGAATTAGCTTTTTATCGAACGTTTTTTCATCATCAATCTTGCCATTCCGGTCACTGGTAAGAGAGCTTTTTCTATTTATGGGCCAAAATCGCGACTTCCTCCCTCTGGCTGTCAGATCTTCCAATTCATTGAGTATTTTCGGATCCAGACTTAAAACACATATCTTCCCATTAGCATTTCCTCCATAGTCGGTCTTACTCTTTCCCTCTGACTGATCTCTGGCATGACCTGGTCTTTTGCGGATAGATTTGAAGTACCATCGATTGCTACCATTGGTATTAGAACTGGTGCTATAGAAGTGCATAATTATTTTATTGTTATTATTCCCGTCGTGTGTTCCTGTGACAAACCGGTTGTTGTACGTGTTTCGATAATTGTGTGCGACTGCTTTGTCGGGTATTTATTATTACGGTCCTTCTTCGTAGGCGGCTACAACAGCTTTACTGTCTATCGCCGCTAACACATCAGATCACAGCGAACCTTGATACATTACACAGGCCATTTTAACATCCACTCCGTGCCGGTGGACATGGAACTGCCGGAAAAAGTAGAGTCTTTGATCGCCCGAGTATTGAACCCGAACCAATAGAACATCTCCCGGTTCCAAAGCTGGCGATCTACTGAGAGAGTCACCGAGGCAGAAATTTACAATTTACCTACGTAAATACCGACGAATTCTTACTTAGCGTCTGGTAATTCAGAAATTCTGATTATCTTGTCAATTTAGCTACTTCGTAAAGTAAAAGACGAAATTCTCGTCAGGCTATTCTTCTAAAATCTGAACTTTTAAATCAGTTCGCTCGCGAAGAGTGCATGTCTCGTATATAGTTGAATAAAGCGACCGTCCGTTATGGGACAGACCATGGACTACTGGTTGTCTTTGATCAGCGTTCGGTTAAGTTAGATACGGCTACGCTAGATAGATATGTCGGCTTTACTGCGAAATTTTTTGGACGCATCAGTCTCTATTCCCGCACAGTGTTTCTTTCATATATTACCCATGACAACCTGAAACAGCAAAGTTTGGAAATACTCAAGACGAGTGTCTATCGTAAGCCCCCGAGGACTTTCAGCAAAAGAAGGAGCTAATCAGGATGATGCAACAACATCACGATGACGTTCGTCAGCAACGCTAAGCCATTAAAAGTATCAGTAATTGAAAAGTGGATGGCAGATATTTCGATAAAGGCAGATTTTAAAAGAGAAATAATCCTCCTCTCAGGGCCGGATTAAGGTCCGAGTGGGCCTGGGGCCGAGAAAAAAGGCCGTCGCCTATACTGAAAATCTCTGACAAGCAAAAAAGCAAAAAGGGTTATCTCCCTTCCAAATCGTACTGACAAGCAAAAAAATAAAAAATAAAAAAGGTTATCTCCTTCCAATTCGTGCTGACAAGCAAAAAAAGGTTATCTCGAAAATCGGTGGACCTATTTTCATGATGGGCCGGGGGGCTACAGCCCCCTCAGCCTCCGTCTTAATATGGCCCTGCCTCCTCTCCTGCCTCTCCTTCTAATACCTCATCGTCAAAAATAATCCCCGTGCTGTAGGCCTATACCAAATAACTTATGTTTCTGTAATATTACCGTTTGGATTTTATGATCTTAAAGTTTTCTTTTTCTTGTTATCTGATACTAAAGGATTTGATTTGATAATCGCACTTCAACACTTGACATAAGAAGGCTTTGCATCTTCCAAATCACTTAGAGAATTATCTGGACTTTATGTGTTGAGGAATTGCCATATTAAAGTACGGCTCCATTTGAGGACTGATTGATTTTGATTGCTTGATTAATTATTAAAGTGATATAAAATCATGCAGATTCGATGCAAAGAAACAGTACTCGTTGAGTCGGTATGGAGTTCCAAGAAAACTAAAATCAGTTTCAATGGTTTGCGGGTAAGTTGAACACCCAAAACCGAATTTTTTTACAGACAAGCAGAGAAATCTTCCTAAGTGAATCTAAGGTAGATTTGGTATTGTATACTGCGAATTGTGCCTGCCCTTTTTGCAGAATCAAAGATGGCAGTACTATGGCGGACAAACGGGGTTTTGAATAGAGGAGCTGTATGAGGAGAAATCCCACTAAACCAGTTACTATACTGTATATATAAAAATATAATTTTCGTTATTTTCAATTTAATTCAGTCTAATTTAATTAATCTATTAGATGTGTTGCTCTATCGTGGCATGATGTTACATAATACTTTAGCTCCATACTTCCAGATACATTCTGAACTCCTGGTCATAATCATAGTAATTGTAGTCCTATCTAACAATCATCTATTTCAGTATAGCGACAGAAGCATCTCGCTTCTGCCGCAGGCGCTCAATCCAGGCGAGCTTCCACCGCCGCGAATGAGCAGCACTTCGCTTGTTTACCCCGGGCGGGTGAAAAGAGGACCGAGGGTGGGTGGGAGGAGGGGGGAATCTGGCAATCGACGTCTTCCAGCCGACGAGTCGTCTCTTTAGCCGATTCGATGAAAAATTGAAGAAACGAACCTTAGAATTACTCCGTGCGTGTTGAGTTTACAGCGCTTCGCCGTATTGCACAGAAATAATAGAACGTTGGTTCAGTGGCGTAAACCTGGCGTCAACATTGGTAGGGATAAAATCGTTCATAGAGTCAGGTCAGACCACCATTTTCATCCCCAAAAAGTCTTGACGAGCAAAAAAAGGTCATCCACAATGAGTGATTTTACCAGATTTTACCATAAGGCACAAAACATTGGGAGGGGGATAATTGATACTCTGTCCCCCTCTTACTAATTATTGGGAGAGGGGACAGTCCCCCCCGTCCCTCCGTGTTTTACGCCCATGCGTTGGCTATACAGTAACTTATACATTATTAACACAGTAATGCAAAGTCAATATCATAGTTTATTCGTTGGCCCTTTTTAAAACCACAAACTCCAGATTTCGCCACATCGATTGAGACGGCTTACCACTTCGGTTTGACAGCAACACTGATGGCGAAATCCTTACTATAGGCCTGCATTCTATCCGTCGCAAATCTTGTCATCATCCTCCATAAAAAATACTTTGCTGCAGCTGCCTACCTGTATCCACAACCTTGACCACGACGTACTACGGATTATGGGCCATGGATTTTTACATCGATTGAGCGCTCGTGAATAAGCGGGTGCACTGCGCCAAGCTTTTGTTCAAATTTAGTTTACTTATAGAAATTTGATGGAATTTTGAAGGCTTTTTACCCAGGGTGCGATTTGTGACCTGGAGCAGTGGGGATATGACGAAATATTAGTTGTGGTGATGGGGGATGTATTTTGTAGCAGTAGGGGGATTTGGGGCAGTGGGGAAGAAGATTCCACTCCCCTCAAATCGCGCCTGTTTTACCCACTGTTATAATGTTTTCTTGATTAAATCCAGACTCAACCGGAAAGATATTGAGTCGTGATGATCATAAGTCGTGACATGGACGTTATTGCATCCAGAATATGACAGAATATGAGAAGCAGTAAACAGAAAAAACATGATTAAAATCTCATTTATCTGCATTGAAATTGTAACCTTTCCACGACTGTTAAATCAAATCAATGACCTCGGAGGAACTGGTTATACCAATGGTCATATCACATCACTCGATATACAATGTAGACAACACAAATCAATATTTGAAAAATCAAACAGTTGATAAACAGACCTAGGCTAACATCTAAACAATCTACATCTTTTTTTTTCCGGTGGCGCACATGCCTCAGAAAAGCGTCGTTCTGGGCAGTTCGACGATATTTTGCGCTCGTTTTAGCGCAAAATTTTCCCGTCATTTTCGGAAATCCTCTGCACTTTTCTCGGTGGATTAGGACGGTTTTAGTCGCTGATTCGTCGCCTGTCTGGTCCGCCATCTTGTTTTGCGATTTTTCTAAACGCGGCCTGGCAGAACTGCAGACTAGATACACGTGCGGGAATGCTGCGACATCCGTTCTAATTGTAACCTGGAATTCCATCCAAACAGATTCACCTCTCGACGACGGTTTACTCACGGAGTCCGCATCTCAAAATTATCCGTGTGGCTCGCCTCGCGGACAGTTCTTAAACATCTGCGGAATTTTCAACATCTTATCTTTTTTTTGCCTCAACTGACGTGCCTGGTGTGGACAGTTCTGTTTCTACGGGATTCGCTGCCGTGGGCGTTTGATCTCCATCGTTTCCATCAGGGCTGACTTTACGCTGTCTCTGTTATCTGACGTTCGCCATCGAATAACGCCTTTGACAAGACGGCGCTATTGTCAGAAGATAAAGATACATATGAAAATTTCATTCAACTGAAACTGATATATTCTCGACTATATTATTTTTTGTCTGCTATGAATAACGGCAAGACTTGAGCATTGCTTCGGTATATCGGATACTGCATTGAGAGAGAGAGAGAGAGAGAGAGAGAGAGAGAGAGAGAGAGAGAGAGAGAGAGAGAGAGAGAGAGAAAGAGTTCAAATCTTCGTGTGGCTCGGTCTGTATTCGCCGATTTGGTTAAGCCATCGCTGCCGTCTGAGATTTTCTCACGATACTTTTTGCTAATGCTGTTGTTGTCGTAGCACTTTTTCACCAAACGAACTCTTCAATTACATGGCTACAACGCTTACTGTATGGACAATTTAACAGATCTCCAAACGAGCAGGAATAACCAACCAGGGATGGAATAGACTCTGTCGTCTTTAGAGGAGAACCAGAGAAACGCTTTCCACAATCAGTCATTCGTTAGTGAACTTCTATAGCGCCATTTTATCAATGCACGGTGGCTCCGAATTTGAATCGTAATCCCCCCAATTGTCAGATCCAATAGGTCAGTCCGATTTTCAATCACGATCAGATACGAACAATTGGTAAAATTCCACATCGTATTCACTCTAATAGAGTCAATAGTTTATGGGATGAAACGCTTGCGCTGGCTGTCTCTCTTATCTTTGGTTTATCCAGGAACGTCATTTGGGGACCGTTGCCCCCCCCTGATTTTTAGGAAAAAAGTTTTCCACCAATGTTTGTAATATTTACTTGTTTTGCCCCCCCCCCCCGATTTATAGGGAACAAATTTTCCCACCATCACCACTGTGTTAAGTTGTCTGTAATGAAAAGCAAAAAAAGGTTGTCAGCCCCTGAAGGAGAGGCTTGATGTCGTAAAAATGAATGAAAAGCTCAACTTTTTCGCAAACTTGCCACATCGAAATTGTCTTGCCCCCTTGAAAAACAGTGAAATGACGTCTCTGGGTTTATCCCAATGTGGTTTTAACTTAGGCCTATCATTCAGGTCGAATAAAAACGAAAATAATTTTTACTGAATACTATAGAACGAATTCCGAAACAGTAAACAGAACAATGGACACGTGACCACGCGATGACGTCACACGAATCGACGTTGACTGACGACAGATGCGCTTGGAATTTTTGCGAAGGGGACAAGAAGAGGGCGAGGCGGAGGAAGAGGAGGAAATCTGTGGGGAACGAGGCGGTCTACCCCTTGTCCCCTTTCCCTCCCGTACCCTAGCTATCGGTCGTTAACGCCCTCAGGGTTTGCGTTGGCGCGTTCCTTTTCAATCATTCGCTTGTCGCAACGCGAATCTTCTAGATCAATCAGAGAAGCGCGTGACGCCGATCGCGTACAGTATATCGGGTCGGACCTCATCTTCCGAATCCCCGCAGATGGCGCTGCTCCGGCCGCCGTTGTCACTCCACTCAGCGCCGTGCGTGACGCCCGGGGGGACGGTCAAGTCTCTCGGAATGCGCCGTCATCATCATCATCATCATCATCATCACTATCAGCATTATCACCACAACCACCACCACCATCATCATCAATCATCATCATCTCGTCACCCCTCCTCTCTGTCCGTTTCTCTGGTCGATGGGTCGTCGTTTGAGATCGTGAGCACAGAGTAAATGTGTAAATTTATATTCCGCGCCTGTGCAGGTCAAGTCATTAGTTCTCTCGGGTGCTGCCACCAGAGCTTTTTTAAAGCATAACAAAAACACAGTAGCTACGGCAGCGATTGTTTGTTGCCTTCTTCTTGCAAGAAGGATTCGGACGCATTCTCTTTTGACTTATCGGAATCTACATGCACAGTGCAGGTTCGTTATAACGTAGGCTACTTAGCGGGTCTGTGAACTTTGGCATACGTCATATCCGAAGTACGTTATATCCAATACCATCTAAATATGTATTAACCGAGTTCGTTTTATTGAAGTTCTACTGTACATACGGTTTGGATGACTTTCGCCTTTTAGCATTTGTTAGGAAAACTTTAAAAAAATTATTACTAAGAAATGCTAATAATTAATTTATATCTCCCTTATGCCCAAACTAACACTAGATTCTTCACAATAAAGTACTAAGGACCAAGAACCTGGAACTCTCTTCCTACTAACTTAAAATCAATTATTACCTTGACTTATTTTAAGTCAAATCCCAAAATATTTCTTTTTCAAAACCAATCAATAAATTAGATTTAGATAAATTTCTTCTTCTTCTAGGAGATTCTAAGACTCATAAGAACTCAAAATACACGCGAAGGAATAATCAAGAAGCATTTTCGGCAAAAACATCCAAGCGCTTACGGCGAACAAATACCTTGCGAATTGCACTCCGAGGAAAAGACGGACAACGTCTAATGCAGGGTTCGATTTTCAGAAATGGAACGAAGGTCAGACTATTCCGGCCAAATCTTTTGCCTGTTTTAGGATAGCGTATGACTGAAACCAGCCCGTGAATTTAGATTCACAATGGAACAGTCCTCGATTATAACCATGTGGGAGTTAAGCCCACAAATTCCAGGAAAATCGAGCAGCGAGTGTCTAAAATATCTGTGTAGCTGTCAGTAGTTTCTTCAACACAGTGTGAAGATTATGTGCAGGCATGGGGGGAAAGACAGAGAGACAGAGCGAGTGAATGAGTGAGTGAGAGTGAGTGAAAGAGTGCGAAGAGAGCATGAGAGAGAGGGATAGAGATGGATAGAAAAGGGAAAGAGAGAAAAGACAGAGAGAGAGAGAGAGAGAGAGAGAGAGAGAGAGAGAGAGAGGAAGAGAGGAGAGAGGGAAAGAGAAAGAAAGAGGAAATATAAAACATCTCTTGACCCGACCATCATAACCAACACAACCGTTGAAAGCGTATTATTCCCGCGCCAACACTTCCCCTAATAGGCGCACAGCACAGGAGAATACATGCGAAGAAGGAGGAGGAGAAGGAGGAGGAATAGGAGGAGGAGGAGGAGGAGGTGGATGATCGTTTTGACAACACGACGACGGCAAACAACCAGTAAATCGCCATTAATTCGCGAAGTGGGCGAATAATCGCAGACGAATTTTTGAGAAGGGTGTTCACGTGACCCGGGAGGGGGCGGGTCTTGCCAGCTGGACTCATCGGAAAATACGGCGGCACTCCATTATTCGCCGACTGATTTGGCGACACACACACACAAACACAAACACACACACACGCATATATATAAACAGTAGCATATATATATATATATACACACACGCATATATATATACAGTAGTATATATACGATATATATATATATATATATATATATATATATATATATATATATCGCCTACGGAACAGCTTTTGTAATATGAATTAGCCCTAATGGATTTAGCGGAGTCTAAATTTATTACGACAGCGTAATTTTGCGTGTTTTAATACTGAATGGGGAACACCGGCGGAGTAGAGACACTCTTCCCCCGTGCCTCTGGGATGGTCAACTTCGCCCCCCCCGCCGACAGTTGCAGCGTTGGGATTGGATGGAATTCGCGCGGGACCAATGGCTCCCGTTCCTTAACCGTGGGCTGTCACCGCTATATACGGAGTGCGGGAATTGAGAGCGTCGATTTATTTCGGGCGCCGCTTCAAGAGAAGAAAAACTCCCGTCATTTCGTCGCTCGGCGGAGAATTAATGCAACGGAGTTCGTTTTAAAGTAGGAAGTAAATCGTGAACACATTTGCTATAGAGGAGTGGATGACATCGAATTTAACATAATTGCAGCTCGTTTATGATGTGCATTGGTCGTTTGAAGGAGTTTTGAGGAGGTTACGAGCGGGAGTCTCGAAAGCGAATCTATAAATGCATGGTCTGGCTGAAGCCTCCTAAACTTTGATAATAATTTGGTTATTAATTATGCAAGTAATTTTGTTCTGGCGTTCAGTGATGATGATGATGATTATAGTGTTGATGATCATGGTGATAGTGATGATGATTATGATGATGATAACGATGATGATAATGATTACGACGACAGACTAGGTAGCAGAGGCTGCATTCAGCGAGCATATGCATCAAGGACATCAGAACCTTACTGGTAATCTGTCTGCAGGCCTGATGAGAGGACATGCATGCAGCCGGTACATTGTTCCGGGGCCCATGGAGCTCAAAGGGTCCCGGGTCCGGTGATGATGATGTATTAACAATAGTGTGAACCCTGAAAAAGACTCTGACAACGGAAAAAGGTCATCTTCGTCATGAGCTCAGGGGCCCCGGCGAATGTCCGATTAGGGGCCCGGGCCGATGGTGTTAAGTAATCAATGCCATAAGCCATAAAAAGACTGACAAGCAAAAAGAAAAAAAGAAAAAAAGGTCATCAGCACAGTTTTTCAGACTTTCATCAGCACACTTTTTCAGACTTGTTCTTGTAACGAGGACCCGGAATTCTGCTTAGAAAAAGACCGACAAGCAAAAAAAGTAACCAACTTTTTCACACACTTGGCAGGTCAGGGGCCCGTGACTATTTTTTGTACCGGGGCCCGGAAATTCTCTCGGCGGCCCTGTCTGTCTGCATAGGAACGAGGATTTCAATTATAAATCTCGTTTTTCTTCTAGGTTATATTCACCGATATTTATGGCTGCCAGAGAGAAGAAATTAGCCGAGGGAAGGCAGAGAGCTATGATCGGGGATTTGTGGTCGAGGGAAAGAATAATGATGCCTATTAGCGTTCAAAGACTACTCTACAGATCGACGATGAGAGGCCTTGCTTTCAAAAAAAAACGCTCAAGACCTCGACACGACTGAATTTATGAGAGGACTTGATACCAACGCTCTTATCTGAGTCTGGGGGGATATAGATCCCATCGCAAATTCGGTTTTAGAAATCAGAAAAAAACTTTTACCGATCACCTATAGGACGCCACAAGTCATCTAACTTGGTCATGCATGCGCTGAACGTTTGAAGAGCTCGGAGATTTGATCGAATCTATTGTGATCTTAAACTTCTATAGCGCCACATCAAGCTGCTACATCAAATCACAATCACGCAAGATCTAGGTCAATCAAGTCCAGGACGTAAAAATAGTGAATTTAATTGGCTGAGGTGTATATCTTCGAGACCAGGTGATCTCAGTCATCTGGTCAGTCAGTAAATTCCAGGAAAGGTTTAATGAACACAGGGTAGCCACGGGCGCATCCATTAATTCAATCTAGTGGAGGCACTCTTTCTTCCACTCCCCATTCTGCCATCCCCGCCTCCTCCCTATGTATCGATGCATGTCGATAAAATCGCCAGAAGTAAGGAAACGACGCGACTCGCAAAAATTTTTTCGTGTATTAAAAATAATTTTTCGACTTTTCCCGCTATGGCGAGAATTAGGAAACAGAATGTTGGGGGCGGGGTCGTGTCCCAGTGCCATAAAGATCCGCCCTAGCACAAACTGAAAATGGCTGCTCTGAATCTCATTAGTTTAGGGGCGACTAGGGGGTACAAACCCCGCGTTCCCTCTATGGCTACGCTACTATATCTGAGCCCTAGGTCACACATCACACCGTCGGTCATTAGGCTATTGCTTCGTTGATAATGGAAAGTTGAAGGCACAGCAGAGAATAAATAATTCGAAGTTAACAGCAGTAAAATAGAAGCCAAAGAGAATTAAACGAAAGATCGCAGAATTGTGACAAATCTTATAGTATGTGCCCAACAGTGACGGAGGACGTTTCGCTAAAACGTTACTTTAAACCAGTTCTTGCTAACCGTGCTTCCCAGAAAAGCTATCTGCAGCACATTGGTAGGAAGATGGAAGGCTTTCTCGGGGACATGACTGATGTCCGTCTGATAGGGGGAACGTTTTAAGGCAATTTATATCCCGCAGTTATCAATTTGCCTGCCGATGATGATAATCGCTGCGTGAAACTCGTCTGGCAATGGAATAGAAATAAGTCTTCGGGGTCGACGAAGGCAATGCAGTTCTGTAAATAGCTTCTTGCTTGGTTAGCTTCTACTTCATATGGACCATCGATTTCATTCCGAAGAGAAAGAGTCGTGAAATTATGTGAATAGAAGACCGTAAGATGTAGGTCTAACACGTGGGGCCTTCAACAAAAATAGCCTTAATATAATAATAATAATATTATTATTGTTATTAAATTAATAAATAATACACTTTTATAGCACTAGTTCTAATACTTTATGGATATCCATCGATGGTATTCATGGGCGCCCGCACGTTGAGGCAAGAGGGGGAACTCGACCCTCCTGGAAAATGCAAATACCAATATTTCACATTGAAATTTGAAAACCTTGCTAAAATATTAACCGTGACCATTATGTTAATATGTATTTTGCCCCTCCTGGAAAAATTTATTTGGCTCAACCGTGACCATTGTGTTTTGACCCCTACTGAAAAAATTTATGTGAGCGCCCATGAATGGTATTTCAAATTTGTCCGCAAAAACTAGGTCATTCCAGAGATCAGTCAGAGCGGCAAACAGCGGGACAGAACGTGGACGATAAGTCAGCTGGAAGAGATATTTTAAGTCATAAGCGAAAAATCATCGCTGATTTGAATTTATTGCGACTTTTACTTCATTTGTCCAGCTTTAATCACGAACAGCGAAGCGAAGACCTGCGACGCAGATGCAGTTATAAGACTGCCGGTGATTAATTTATCATCCATTAAGTCCTTGTCGAGATAAGCTTATAAAAAGCGGAATAAAAGCTGCACTGACCACTGCATGCCACAGGAATCCCCAGACATGCCTTATAGTGCTTTAACAGCGATAATTGAAGTAGATTCATTCGACGACACTTTAAGAAAAATACGATCTTTTTGACAAAAAAGACAATGCTAGAATGTCCTTTATGTACAGGTTCTCAAAATACAGTGTAAGATGTAGTGGCATTGCTGAAAATAGCTACAAAAATCTGCGTTGTAAGTAGGCCTACTTATAACTATCAGATAACATTGAGTATTTAGGACAAAATCCAGAAAGAGTTATAACTGCTTCACACAGGCTCTTATCGAGGACTGTTCTTTCCAAAAGCTGAAAATCCTCAAATAGCTGTACACGATTTCTTCAATCTGTTCTAATGAAGTGTATGGAATTATCAGCCATTAGGTCTGAAAGCTATAGGGGGGAGGGGCTTTTTCTAATTTTTCGTCAACACTGGATCATTAAAAACGCTGAAAGTTTTGAAAATATTTTACGTTTTCTCTGGATCTTTGTCGTTCAATCGAACACATACCGAGCGCACTGCATGGTGCATCATTGTCCGTCGTTTAAATTAATTGGCGCATGCATGAGCTCTGTTACTGTTCGCATTGAAAGATGGTTTTTCTGTTGCTTCCTTGTCACGTTTAGTCGATGACAGTCAAAGTTGACCGGCTAAGGATCGTGTCATTCATCATCACCTGTGAGCAAATAGGTGCCGTTGACCGTACAATAAAAAAATTAAAATAGAGTTTATTCATCTTTAAATTAGCACATAGCAACAAATGATGTAATAAGTAAAGCTATCTGCGTTTGAGTCGTAATTTCACAATGCTTTGTGTGTGTGTGTATCTGCCCGTCTTTCTCTGTCCGTCTGTCTGTCTGTCTATCTGTCTCTCTCAGTGTCTCTCTTCTCTGTCTCTGTCTCTGTATCTGCCTGTCTGTCTGTCTCTGCAACACTGTCTTTATTTTTCAGTCTGTCTCTGTCTCTGTCCCTCTGTCTGTCTCTGTTTCTCTGTCTCTCTCTGTCTCCATCTCTCAGTGTCGCCTGGCCATAGTACGATATGCTTATTCACAGTTGTCCTTCTGTCGTCGTAACTCCATAAATCTGTTTTGAGAACATCAAAAACGTCTTTGACCCGTCGCAGGGTTTCTCAACACCCGTGACACCGGCGTCGACCAAACGCAAAGCTCCCCGCCATTTCGACGATTCTGTTCTTTGGGGGGAAGACGTAAAAAAGTTACACCGCCGATTACTCACATCTGAATAAAGTTACTGTGTAAGAAACCGCAATTCAGAAGGAGTGCTCCCAGTCCCCATTTTCTTTAGACATTTATTTACAGAAGAAATATGTGTCTACACACACAACTACAAATACAAACACACACACACATATATATATATATATATTATATATATATATATACATTATACAGTAGGCCTATGTGAGCTTTTTTCTCTTAGAAGCAGTCAGCTATTGTTATTCTGGTTCTTGGCCATAGGTCGTCGTCAGTATTTCTGATTGTATCTGTCGGCGTGATTGCTTTGCTCTTTGCGTGTTTTATTTCTATCTTACTTTAGTTTTCAGTAGAATAATAAAGCGCCTCTCTTTTTTGCTTGGCTTTAAAATATTTTCGTTGCTGTCTGCTTCATTTCTGCGCTATACGCCGGCCACATATTAAATTTTCACGAATTCATAATAAATAACATTATACGCAAAAGCTTCGGGCAGAGATACGTCAGGGGTTCGCATGGCAACTGGCGCGTCTTCGCGTTTTATCGGCACCGGCTAATAATCACGACGATGTAGGCCTATACTGTATAATACAGCATATATTATACACTATATATGTATATCTACTATATATTTATTTATTTATTTATTTATATTAGATCTGAATCAGAATATCAGAATCTTTGGAGTAGCAAATCAGATCTGCAAACACTGTCCAATGAAGTCAATCTAACAAGCAAAAAATTCGGACTTTCAATTAACCCCAAGAAATCAAAAACCATGACAGTCAGCAGGAAGGGAAACGTTCAAATCAAAATAGCATTAGATAATACAACATTTGAACAAGTCTAAAGTTTCAGCTTTGTTGGAGGAGAAATTGACAGTAATGGGAGTTATCAGGAGGATATTAAACAAAAAATCGCCAAAGAATTGCAAAGGATTGGGAGATTACTGAAAATCTAGAGCAGCAAAGGCATAAACATAAACACGAAAGTAGCAATATATACAACACCATAGTGGTCCCGCAGATAATATACGGTGCAAAAACATGGAGCATGAAAGAAACAGATGAACATAGGCAGCTAGTGGCTGAAATTGCCTGCTTACGGAGAATCTTCGTAGTAACTCGGCTACAAAAGATAAAGAAAGCCATCAGACAGTGTCGCAACCTAAAGGATACAATTTTATCGACAAGCTTAAATGGAAAAGACTCGACTGGTATGGACACGTCAACAGGATGGATGAAAGGAGACTACCATACAAGGCACTCTACACTCAAATAGAAGGAAGTAAAGGAAGAGGAAGACCCCGGAAAAGTGGATAGACAACATCAGAAAAGATACGTATGAACATGAAAGGAATTGTAATCGTAGAAGGAAGACGATTATAACAGAAGACAGAACTTCTTGGAAACATTTTGTGCCTAGATATTGTCGCTAAAGAGTTGGCAGAGAGCAAGATGATGATATAATTATATATCATGGCTATAATCATGCCCATAAGTATGATCATGATCATTGTGAGGGCTCAATATGATCAGGCATGAGTTAGAAGCATTGCAACACGCTCTTCATCCGATTCTTCTTCGTTTCTTCGATGCTGATTTTCGCTATTAGAGTGTAGACAGTGGCGTAGCCAAAGGGTGTGTGTGTTGGGATTAAACCCCCCTCTTGGCTGCCGACGAAATTTTTTTACATGATTTTCCATAAATTTTCATTTTCGGACGAGATTTTGGGGGTCAACCCCCCTTGGCTGGTTGCCGACCGAAAAATTTCTAAGCGCAATAGAAAATAGAAAGAATGTAAAGGCGTCAGGTCCTAAAAATAAAAATTAGAGGAGTTTTTTCAAAGACTGGTCAAGATCGAAACCAACCCCCCTTCCGGAAATCCTGGCTACGCCACCGAGTGTAGGCATCACTAAATCATTACGGTGCATAATGCTAATTATTCTTTCATGATGTCATTATCTTGATTGGCTGTTATAAAGCAATTGACCCCGTTTATATGATGATAAACGCGCAATATCCAGTTCTCAACAGATTCATTAATGTTTCATAAGGACATTACTCTGTTCTGTTATTATTTCCTCTGCTCTTATTTTTATCTCTCTCTCCCTTTCTTGTGCAGTATTTTCAATGAACCGCTGTGCCAATTAAACTGGCCAAATGGCCTGAGCAATGAGCATTGAATAGAAATGCTATATCGAAGTTGGTGAGATTGAGCTCTGAAGATGACGGCATGCAACTCGTATTTACTGTTTTCACATAGGCTATTATTTAGAGCAAAGGGCTATTACATTTCGTAGGATAAATCGTGCCCTACTGCACTGTTATGCAGGCCAGACTGAAGCCTTTGCCATCTTTTGTCGAGTCAATGCTATTTACAAATTCTCTTCCTATATGTAAAAATTTCTGCCTTAATGGTAGGTAAAAAGATAGTTTGTAAATTCAATTGACATATTTTACAAATCAGTGTAACAGCTTCCATGTGATACAGTCTGAGACAATCATGCACCCAGTGTCGAAAAGATACAGTTACACCAGCGTAAACATCAGAGTCCACTGTATACATGACCAATACACTGTATTATATACACTGTATATACACTGTACATGAGCTACGATTTCATGCCCAAACTATTCCGTCCCGAATGTCAGATAATATCGTCTTGACGTTTAAACATAATATTTTCATTTAACGAAAATCCTAAAAAATATCCAATATATTTTGTTCCGGAATTTCTCGTGTCAATATAAAATAGATATACACTGTAAAATCGTGTCCGAATTTCCTCGTGTCTGGGCACTATCATACACACGCACGCACACACACACATACATGCACTCAAACACAAACACACACACACGTACAGTGTAATTGCATAGGCCGGTGTTTATGTGTAATTGCATAATGACCGGTGTTTATGTGTGGCGGGTGGGCGAGTACCGCTGTTGTCGTGTGTTTCGCAGCAATCGGTGTGCTCACGTCTACGGTTGTTAAGATCTTGTCTGGATATTCTGGGAACAATTGCGGCTAATAATGACCGACGGATGACTAAGGGGATGGTCTCATTCCGGACCCACTTATCCGTCCTCGACCCTGTATTGCCGAATCGACAGCAGTGATGTTAACAAGGACCAACCCCTAAGGACGAGGATAAGGACAAGGACCGAACCCCAAGGACGAGGATAAGGACGAGGACCGACCCTCGAGGACAAGGACGAGGACTTACACCGCAAGCATAAGGACCACAAGGACTGACCCCAAGGACAAGGATCAAGGACAAGGACCAACTTCTGTCAGACAAAAAGTCAAAAGATCTTTCAATTCGAATCACAAAATTAGAAAGGGAAAAACAGAATATTTCAAATGCGCCTTTGACTTTAGCCACCTAGCTATGTTACTGCGCTTAAGAAATTGTCAAGTTTAATAATAACAAACAAGTTTTCCAGCAGCTGATCAGTCATGCACACACAGTGAGGTCTAAGACCACTTTGAACTGGAGCCGACGTCGCTGGGCAACAAAGAATTCTGAATCAACTCCTCAACTGGTATTATAAAGAACAATGACTAAACATTTTAGAGTAACTCAAAGCAAGTATACAGCCTAAATATAAATCCACATACTACTCTTACCTTGGAATATAATTATCAGTACAATTGAAAATGGTATACAATTTGGTCCTTATAAGGACCCACTTATCCAAGGACTCGACAAGGACCGATCTGCATTGAGGACCGAATCGACAGGACAAGGACAAGGACTTCAAATTGGTCCTTAAGCCTTGAAAGATTCAAGGATTAACATCACTGAAAGAGGGGCCGTGAATTGATTCCGAAACTGAGCACGGAAAGGACTGGAGACACCCCCCACACACACAAACAAAAAAAAACGCCGATGGCGTGAGCCATTGAAATTACGGATAGATTCTGAAGAACTAACTTGTTCTTATAAACTTTGTCTTTACAACTTCCAAATCTTGCTGAAATTTTTGAGCGTATTCACCGACAACAACCCGATTGCATTCTTACTTATCTACTGTATTTATTCTAAGCTGCTATACAGTAGTTTACGACAGCGCTAGATAAATTCACGAAATTCCATTTACATCACTGATTAATTAACATCGGTGACGCAAAGTATTGAGTTAACAAGAAATACTAAATATAGGATACAGAGTCGTGTCCGATAACCCTGGGAAAGTTAGGCTAGAATTATTGGACGCACGTGAGAACGTTTAGAGAGAATTCGTCGCTGCGTGTTTTACTCTTTGTGAGAGTTGTCTCTTCTGGGACTTTCGATTCTTACTTCACTGACGTAGATCCTGTTCACTGTTTCGATTGGTTCTTAGTTGGTACAAAGAAACATTCAAATGACTTGACTGATTAAAGACCATACAGTCCCCGAAGAGGAAAACCCTTCTATTCGTCCTCTTCCTTTACCTCTTCCTTTGCCTTGTGCCTCTTCCTGTACGTCTTCCTTTACCTCGTCCGTTGCCTCTTTCTTTACCTCGTACCTCTTCATGTACATTTTCCCTTACCCCATTCATTTACCTCTTCCTTTACCTCGTACCGCTTCCCTCTACCTCTTCCCTTACCTCTTCCTTGATCATAGAAGATTTCCTTTGCGCCCCACCAGCCACACAGCATCAATGAACCTCGAATTGTATGTCAATGTACCGAGACGCTGAGAAGTGAGAAGTCCTCCTCACCAGTTTTCCACACTCAGATGCAACAAAGAATGTTTATTTGGATTACTATTGTTTTCTTCATGTTTTCTTCTCTTCTAATTCTTTTATATCATTCTTTTTATTTTAGTTCCTGCCATAAATTCTTGTTGTCCTGATTCTTGCTCCAGTCTTTCAAGTTATGAATTCTAAAATTCATGAAGTACATACGCTTTCATCAACACCACCTTCATCACCACCACGAACCTTAAGACGCATTTGTTTAGAACATCGTACGATTGTTAGGTGTGAAGCGCTCTCGACTTAGGCATCGCCTTTGGCATAGCGCTATATAAATTGTCAAAGATAATAATAATAATAATAATAATAATAATAATAATAATAATAATAATAATAATAATAATAATAATAATAATAATAATAATAATAATAATAATAATAATAATAATAATAATAATAATAACCACGCTACCACCACTACCCCTTTCCGTCTTGAGGTCACAGAAAAGTTTTTGCAGAAGATCTTTGATTCTTGGACAAATAGAAACGCCAACAGAGAACGAGCGTCCGGATCTATTGTAAGCGTTGGTAATCGTCGCAAATTCACGGACCAACCGTATTTGGACGACGACATTTCGATCGTCGGAACCGAGAAACAGCGAGGCGAATGTGTTTTATGGGCGATGTCAAAAAGTCAAACGAGTAAGGTCAATCACTCCTTGGAGTGTTAATAGCCTGTCCAATGGGACGAAACTGTTTCTCCCGTCCACTGGGATCTGCCTTCGTCCAAAATGTCTTCATACAGAATTCATGCAAGACAATTGCTTACGTCGAAAGGCAAACGATTTAAAGCAGTAACCCGCGCGCACATACCACCCACCCACCCACACCACACACACACACACACACACACACATATATATATATATATTGTAATTTCAAATGTAGCGCTATAGCAGAAAAATTATCACAGGAGCACTGAACATGTCAGAAGAGGTATGTCTATATGTATGCACAGGGTATGTACGTATGTATGTATGTATGTATGTATGTATGTATGTATGTATGTATGTGTGTGTATGTGTATGCGTATACTGTAGGATTTGACAATGGAGATTGCAATTCAAATCAAGTAACGACCATCGACTGATGTCAAGGACATTACTAAAATGGCGCCAAATAAGTTCGATTAAGATAATGACGACGTGTATTTGTGTAATTGTACAAGATATATATCCAATCGGCGTATTAGTCCGGTTCCAGTGGTCAACTGTTTGAATGAAACTTACAAAACACACTATGACCATAACTGCTTTGCAACAGTATCGACATTCATATGAACGTTTAAATGGAGAAGGTCTTAGTTGCCCTTTGAATTAACAGATGTCCGTCAACCGTCACCTAGACAACCTGACAACAACAACAACAACAACAAATCTGTTTGAATCTGGCCCAACTCCTGACTGCCCTGTTTCTATTATTCAGGTCTGACGCAACCTTGCACCGTTCGCGTCTGTGTCGTAAAGAACTCTTTCTTTGTCGCATTCTTTGCGCGTCTCTTCGAAGCTGTAAGCGGCGACGAAGAAGTTTAACGTTTTCTTCGCCTTCCATAAAGAAACGCGCCTTCGTCGTCTCGTTTGGTGGCGCTTTTTTGTTTTGTTTTTCCGCAGTGATAAGCAGGAAAATTGCCGAAGGAGGAAGAGGAGGAGGAGGAGGAGGAGGAGGAGGAGGAGGAGAAAAGGATAGGGAAAAACACCGACGCACACAAGATTGAATCTAATTTGTGTGGAAACAAGAAAATTAGTCAGAAACAAAAAGCGAACAGAAACAGAAGTAAACGGAGAAGAAGGGGAGGGAGATGAGGCAGTGGTGGAGGAGGAGGAGGAGGAGAAGGAGGAGGAGAAGAAGGAGAGCGAGAAAACATATAAATGTCAAAAACAGGAAAGAAGAAACCGAACGAAAAGTCGCCACGAGAAATGTCGAGGCCCTTCGCCTGTGGTAAATCAATCGGTTATAAGATACCGTATTCGCAGTCGACGTTTCGTGTTTGTTTCGATAATTAATAAGAGGGCAAACTCGAAGTTCTCTTCCACCGAATCTCGTTTTGTTTCGAAGTGCTGCTTGGAAGCTATTCTGAAAGGTTTCGATGCCAGGGTGGGTTGGATGCGGTTGACAATGAAGCCCTCATATGGCGCCCGGATCTAGGAATACGATATTTTGAGAGAGAGAGAGAGAGAGAGAGAGAGAGAGAGAGAAAGAGCAGTGGCGGCTCCAGGATTTGGCAAGTGGGGGGCCGTTGGGGTGGCAACTTCTAATCATGGGGCATGGGGCCAACCATTGGTTGTTAGGTATATAGTATTAAGTATAGGGTCCCAATAGGGGGACCACTGGGGCCAGGCACTCAATAGGGAGCATTGCCCCAACCAGCTCCCCGTGGAGCCGCCACTGAGAGAGAGAGGGAGAGAGAGCGTGGAGAATATGAATCCCGGCAGAAAAACAGGGCTCGTTCTCAGTGAGGAAATTGGCAGGTCGAGAGAATTGTATCAATTTTCTTCACGCAATACTTACATTTTTTCTTCTTTGGTAAACTCCGTATTCAGATGACGTCAAATCTACGTCTTCGTGTTTAAGCGTAACGCAATCATGTACACTTTGTACAGTAATACTTTTTGTTCCGTTGGTATAGACAATTGACGAACTAATATATACTCCGAAGCTCATGAAACTATTTGGATATTTGTATGAATCTCACAGTTAAATATATTGACTTATTTTTTGGACACACAGTACATACACACACACACACACACACACACACACACACATATATATATATATACACGTTTATATATAACGTTGGTTTAAATAATCTCTGTAGATTATCGCGAAGTTTTAGATGTTTTGGTATAAGTACACACGCACATACACACACACAGAGAGAGAGAGAGAGAGAGAGAGAGAGAGAGAGAGAGAGAGAGAGAGAGAGAGAGAGAGAGAGAGCGTCTCTGAATTAAACGGTCCGTTGTCCAACCTTGCCATCGTCTCTGCAACACGACACTGGAATTACTAAACCAGAATGAACGTCGTGGCAGCCTCTCTGACCTCCATTAGAACAGCTAATGCCGGCAATGTCCGGGCGCAGCTGCGCCCAACGATCTGCGTCTGTGTCTGTGTCGGTGTGCTTGCGTGTGTTTGTGTTTGCCGTGTATACTGGGATACTCGTCGCTAAGCCTTTTCTTGTGTGTGTGTGTGTGTGTGTGTGTGTGTGTGTGTGTGCTAACGCTGCTGCAGGATACTTTTTGGAGATGATGACCGAGAGTCAAGTGCACGTCGTCAACGACGGGGAATCGATATCGCTCGAATGTCAGTTTCACGCCGATCAATACAACCTGTTTGATTACCCGGTGCTGTGGCGGAAGGTTCAAAGGGACGAGGAGACGGAGATGAACATCATGAGCAACGTCAACGAACCGTTCGCATCGAGCAATCGGTTCGAGGTCTCGTTCACGTCGCTGGCGCCCAGATATCGATTCGAGCTTTCAATAAAAGGTGAGTTCGGGTGAAACAAAAGAATGCGTATTGTGGTAATAACTGATCCGGATTCCGGGGCATTAATCCTGGACCAAAAGTCGTCCGTTCCCGTTGAATAATACTCGATTCGTCCTAAACGGCATCATGTAGTTTGAACCGCGTTTAAAACGATTTTTGTGATTTGACTCTTCAACGAGCCACGACTGCGTTCTTCAAAGATCTCGATTCGAGTTCGTGTGTTCAGGTCTTTGGCTAAGCGATCTTTGATGCTGAACAGTTGGCTTGTGGGTTCCACGACAATCTCTAGGGTAAGCAGAAACGAAAACTTTAATGGTTGTACTGTCTGGCAAAACACAGTTGCATTTGTTAGCTTATCCCTGTTTGAAATAGATATATATAATGATCTAATATAATGATATAATGATATATATATGATCGATTCTTTTAAATTGGAGTATCAACTATAGCAGCAGTCATCTTGAAATTAGGCCACAAAATTAGCAAAAATTGTTTAAAGAGAGGATTGGTCGTTGGCAAGAAAGAACAATTTTTAGTGTAGTTCAGGGTTGTTCAGAACAAATGGAACAGTTTGGACGATGACTGGGAGACAAAGTTGAAACAGTTAAAATCGGATTCAAAGGCTATCTAGATAAACTAGGTTTATTGAATGCAGATGGTTACATCAGTTTTGTTTACAATGATCAGGCTTACTTAGCCGGTCCTAAACCACTTAAAATCACATTATTATTATTAATTTATAAGTGTTGAAAGTAAAAAATTATGCCTTTAGTCTTTGGACTTGTCACTAAGGAGGTTAGATTTCTAATAGTCTAAAACTAGTGCATTTCACGGGAACAGGGCAACAGTTCATCACGACTCAAGCCTGGAGAGCTTCTGACTCTGAGTAGAAATAGAAGAGGCGCTACATAAGTTCCCCATCACAATGCATTATATTGCATAGACCCCAATGCCAATTATGTATATTACTTTAAATGTGCAGAGTATCCAACGATGCTCGTGTCTACTGTAGTCATCTTGAAATTATTACGCTGGCGCTACATAAATTAGTCGCATTTAAAATGCCTGTATCTAAAGATCCTGTATTTAAGGATACAGTGCCGTGCATCGTTGGCCAGAATTTAAAACGATAGTTATTATGGTTTTGATTCAGTCCAGTTCAGTTCAGTGAGTTGTTCAGGACAGCTGAAGTCGAGTTCGTCGTAGTTCTTCTTGGTTCCTTTGTCGATGACTAATTGACAAAGTGCTTGACTGAGCGACCGTTATAAATCCAAGCGTGTTAGTCATATACGGTCACGCTACTGTAGGCCTACACCGTAAGTTTATATGTGCAGCGCTATATTCACTTGTGTGTTCATTCATCTTGTTTTGCTTTCATTTTGAATGATCACTGGCTTCTGTGGTCTTACATCGGTCCTTGATTTCCATGTCGTATCCGTTTCTTTAACTTGGTTTGTCAAGCAACATACATCTTCGTATACAGTGTGGACGTTGCTGACATTCGCACAGGCCCGTTGTTGTCGCTTTCATCATTGTCGTTGTCGTTGTCTTCGTTGTCGTTGTTCGTTCGCCGAAAGAGGCTGCTTCCAAAGCGATAACTGCCACGTGACATGGGTTTTACTGGTCATCTTAAAGTTGTAAGACTTGCTTCTAAAGTCTTAAAGAAAGACGAAGGCTGTCCCAAGGAACCCGTCATCAACCTAAAAGACAAACATCTGACGTCCGCTGCGATTCATCAACGTCTTTCCCATTTTAAAAAATGGATTTCTGAATTATTTTTCAAGGCTGCAAACTCCTTCCTGCTCGATATGCTGCATATATCTGTCACTTTCTCTATTTCTCTCTCTCTCTATCCATCTAGCTCTATTTCTTGTTCTTTTCCGCTTCCGCTTGTTGTCACTCATTTCTTGCTCCAGTTTGTCTCTTTGTGTCTGTTTTCATGTCCGTCCATGTGTCTGTCTCTCTGTCCGTCCTTCCGTCTGTCTATTCTATTCTACATGACGATTTATATAGCGCGGTAACATAGCTGGGGTCAAAGTCAAGAGCGCTGTCTGCCTGTCTATCGTTTGTGGCTTGTATGTCTTGGTGTATATATCGTAACTTATTTTTTCATTACAAGAACTTGGCTCTATACGGAAACTGTATAGTGACAGTCTTTCTAGCATCCGTGCAGTTTAATGGCGCAAGGAAGATCTGTTTCATTTTGTAAGAGGGGTTGACGATTTATTTTATTGGGCAGGACTTCATCGCAGTAATAACAAAATCTCAATTGCAATCGCCTTAGCCTTTCGTTTTGAAGATGATATCCTACCCTGTTTAATCTAGACTCATGGACTCCGGGGGGGAGGAACTGACAAAGCCGGGGGAGGGAATTCTGCTAGGGGCTTCTGTTAGTTGATGTAGTATGCCAAAATTTCCAGGGAGGAATTTGAAATTTCCGGGGAAAAAGGGCAATTCTCCCCGAAAACGGCCTAGATTAAACCCTGGTCTTCTTAACCTTCTGGAAGTGGGCATAAAGTCTGAAACCGAGACTTTACCCATGATTTCGCTGTCTGTGGTCGCAACTGAGGTGCCACGAAATTGTGTATTCACTTGAGCCTAAATAAGTGTACATGGGCGGATCTATAGGAGAGGGGTGCAGAGTCAGGTATCCCACCCCAAAGCCAACCACTAAAATTGTTGGTATTTCGAAAAGCCGAAAAGTGATAGACACGAACGAATAGGAAAGTGTCGTCTTTTCTTCCATTTCAAGCAGTTTATCAGCATGCATCAATCCACATGGAAGAAGGGACAAGGCGAGTCAAAATTGAGAATGGGGAGGGGCACAAAAGTGCCCCTCCCCCGATCGAAATTCTGAATCCGTCCTTGCCTAAATAATATGCAGCACCAAAGAGCGATACATTTCGTTTTTTGAGAGGCACGCTACTTCACTGCATAGAATGCGATGTAACACTACGTTCTGATTCTTGCTTCATTTGCCAGACCATTGCAAATGCCGAAAATCGAACGTCCGTCGAGCAAAAAAAGGTTATCAGGTCAAATTTTGCAGTAATGCCGACGCCCTGGGCCAAATTGTCCAGAGAGTATGCCCACTGAGCAAAAAAAAAAAGGTCATCGCCTCAATTTTACGGCCCCCTCTACCGAGTTCACAAGAGCGCCGAGTTCACCAGAGCGCGACCGATATATAGGCCTATATATGTACTGTACAGACGTTATCGGCGCGACATATAGTCGTTTTTATGACGCTAACTTCAGACGCAGATATCGTCCTGTTACCGATTGAACCCACACAAGAGCGCACAGATTACGACGAATATATACAGTGGTAGTAGTAGTAGTAGTAGTACGGATTGTAAAGAGTTCTTTGTTGTGTCTTCTGATCTGCAGATGTGACTCAGTTGGACAGCGGTAACTACACGTGCGACGTTCGGGGACCGTACTCGAGCCTTCTGGGACAGTCGACACACTATCTCTTCGTACGCAGTAAGTGTACGGGGGAGCGTCCATCAATAACGGAATTACTGGAGAATTAAACCGAGAGTCGCTGTCCCGGCATTGTCGTTCTTCGGTGTCGGAGAGACAGTGTAGAGCTGTTGTGCTTGTAGGCCATGTACCGCGTGACAGGATCTCTCTTTTCGAAGAAACGGGGGTAGGGGTGGGGATGCATGGAAGAGAATATACGCGATCCATTAGTTTTAAAAAACGAAAATATCATTTGATTCGAAAGCAGTGGCGGCTCCAGGATTTGGCAAGTGGAGGAGCGGTTGGGAGTCATCTCCTAAATAGGGGACAACTGTTTTGAATAAACATGGACAGTGGCGGTTCCAAGAAATCTTGGTGGGGGATGCAATGAATTTCTAGGAAGATTCCGTCAATTGTCAAAGGAATTATATGTAAACGGTTCAGAAGAAATCTGTAGATTTGATCTATAAAATATAATGTTCAGACTTGACAATGTATATAGCCATTTTAGTCTGGTTGTACAGTCATAGTGTAAAATCGAGTTTTCTATTGCTGGAAGCAGTTATTAATATTAATATTAATATTATCCGTGAATTAGTTAAGAATAGGCGATTTCATAACAGAAATCGGCGACACCGACCTCTGAGTTAGCATCAAGAAGAAGGGAAACTTCGCCGACCGATGGAACTCCGAGTCATCTAATCGGCACCGCACAATGCCATCAACAGGTTGAAGCTTGCCGGGTCCTAAGGGCACTCTTCCATCTAACCCCCGGCTGCAAATTCGTCCAGATTTACGGCCGTAATCCGAACTTACGTCGGCAAAGTGGACGCCCACTGGCGAGAGAATCTGGAACGATTTTGCCGCGGCAGCAGCAGCAGCAGCAGCAGCAGCGCGATCCCATAATGCGCGGTAATGGAATAATCAGACGCGACGCGCTTAGATCTCCGCTTATTGAGCAGCGAATCGCGGACGCGCTGATCCAGTCTGAATTTCATTCATCACGCCACAGAATGCGTCTCAAATCTATTAATTGAAGGGAACGACCGAAGGGTACGGTTGTAGCTTAAAGGCATTCAGGGGCAAATCTAGATGGAAACACCGATATTTGTAAATAAGCACGTCAGTCAAATGCAGTACAGTGCAGTACAGTCGCAGCGAAATGTTTGAACTATTGCAAAAGACATACATGCACACATGCATACATACACACACAGAGGCTGTGGCGTAGCCAGGATTTTCCCTGAAAGGGGGTTTGGTCTCCATGATTTCCAACTTCGAAAAATTCCGACAAGAAAAATGGTCATCAACTATTATTTTGCGTTTGATTAAGTGAATTATATGGATGTCAGAATAATAATAATGCAATAATACGCCAAAAAATTTCGGAGTTGGACAACCAAGAGGGGATGTTAACCCGACCCCCACCCTTGGCTACGCCACTGCACACAGACAGACTGACAGACAGACAGACAGGCTACAACTAAAGTGTCTTCTGATAATGGAATACAGGAAACTCTCAGCATCATCACTCATCGAGTATTCGGTCAAATGACGATTTACAAATTAGGATCGTAAGTCAAAATAATGTTTGCATTAGCTTCAAGGACGTTGTAATCACGATCGTGGCATAGAATGAATGCAGCGTAACGAGGCCATCGCTTTGCGCCAATCAATTCTCTTCCACCTTGCTAAGAATAGAACATCGGATATCGGTTAAGGACGGATAATTTTGGGATATTTCGTTCTTTCTCGCTTGGATATGGTGTGTTCGATCACTGCATCGACTCAGGTATACAACATCGAGTCCGTTTTCGAATGAAAACGTCTGCTTATTACGATATTACGAGTTTAGACGAGAAATACCAGTCGCTGCAGCTTTTAAAGCTGAAACTAATTTCTTGTGAAATATAGAAAAAGAGATAGATGGATGAATGGATTGATGGACGGACAGAGAGAGAGAGAGAGAGAGAGAGAGAGAGAGAGAAAGAAAGAAAGAAAGAGACAGACAGATACACTATAGATGGGCATTGGGTAGACAGATAGATGGATAGATTGATATATGTTTTAACGTATGTATGTATGTATGTCCGTCTGTATGTATGTATGTCCGTGTATGTATGTATGTGTGCATGAATGGATGGATGCATGGATAGATGGTACGGATAGATGGGTATAGATAGATAGACGGTATGGGTGTACGTATGCATAGATGTATGTATGTATGTATGTATGTATGGATAGATAGATAGTACGGATAGATGGATGCATGGATGTGTGGGTGGGTGGATTGATGGATGAATGGATGGACAGATAGAGGCAGAGGAAGAGAGAGAAAGCGAGAGAGCACAGACGCTATCTACAATTGCGCTAGATAAATCATCAGCTTTTGCATAACCGCTTATGTTCTCTGCATATAATATTGCGGACCACATTAGCGAAAGCATATTGCGGCTAGAACTCATGAGCTAGACGGTTGGTTCGGTTGTCTATGGAAACTAACGGAGTCAATTAGCGTTACGCACAGAGAGTCTGTTGCGCTTTGTGTTTGTGCGATAAAAGCCCAAGCGGGTAAAACATTAATCGCATAATAGTTTTCGTTCCGAACTCACTCACCATTAAATATTTTACTTAAGTAAATAATAAATAAATAAAATTAAACTGATAATGAAATGACGATAGAAATAGATTAATCAAAACTTCTTTTTAGAACTGCAGCTTAGACTTGAGCATTCCAACTATAAGCAGACGCATTTTGGAACAAGAAAAAGATATTCTGATTGATTGATGCAGATGAAGAGATTTAAGAGGATAAGAGGCAGACTTTAAAGCGGATAACTGCCGTAGGAGTCGGATGCTAGGATTAAAGCAGAGAGAGAGAGAGAGAGAGAGAGAGAGAGAGAGAGAGAGAATCGCTCAGATATGGACGCCCACAAGGATCTCGATTACTAAGTTATCATTGTCGCCGATTTCAATCTAAAAGCTTGGGCGGAGATTTGACGTTTGACGTTGTAATAAAGCGCTTAACTCAGAGGCGGTCACGTGACCAGCGAAGTGACCGGCGATCTCCGAATGTCCTTCTACTGTACAAGACTGATATCGTTTCTCTGACCTCGACGTTCTTCCTCGCCATCGGGTTCCGGTAGCGCCATTTTGACCGCTTGCACGTTTCTGTGCGTGTTTCGGAATGTCGCCGTTCTTGCCAGTTCCATCGACGTCTTGCGCTTAAATATTTTGCGCTAATCAAGAAGAGTCCGTTATAACGAAGTTCTACTGTAGCGGATTGTCGCCTACTTGTCGTTTTGCGCTTTCTCTGATAGGTTTAATCTCGCTCGGTGTCGGCTGGTTGGTCCGCCATCTTATCTAAGCCAGGTTTCGTTGGGCAGCGACTGTTCTGGTCCTCGCGCGGAGTTCCATCTCTGATCGAGGGATTAATGTCTCGCAGAAGACCGCTCTCAGAAACTCGCCGTCTGCTTTCGACACGCGGAGAATTTCTCAACATCTGTTGCCGTCCTTCAACATTCTTTCTTCTGCGTTTCGCTGACTCCTCGATGGAAAGTCGTCTTGCAGAAAACCGCCTTCTTAAGGGTTCACCGCCCGATTTCACCGCGGCAACGAACTCTTTCGTACCATCTGAGCGGTTTTTTTCTATACCAACATCTTCCCTTCCTCATTGATTTGTGATCAGTTGTCTGCGATGTAATGCGCTTGGAAATGTTATTTCACAGACGCAATACAAATAATTAATCATTTGGATTGGATTCGATTGGATTGGACTGGATTGGATTGAATCGTCGGCTGCCTTGTTTTCCTTAAAAACGAACGTGCGACCAACGACCAGCCGATGCATTTCGAATGCAGTGAAGACCACCTGTTAATTAGGACGGTCCAGAATGCGTCCATGCACTGCAACCGAGACTCCGTGTTATTCGAATACGCGTTAGCGGTGTTGTACAGTACTGCACACAGTTAGAAGAACAGACCGACAAGGAAGGAGACGGTTTCACACAAGGACAGACATCCAGACGGACAATAAAAACGAAGACAGACTCGAACAGGGGTTTCCTTGGTCTGCGCAGAGCTGTTAGCAACTGAAACATCGATATCCTAAATATTCTAATATATATACACTAGAACTACGTTATAGCGTAATAGCAGGTCTGTAAAATTTATTGCGCTTTATCTGAGGTGCGTTGTATCCAATATCATACAATACTGTAGCGCATCACACGGGACCATACATTGCGGTACACTGTAACGACCGAGTATACACTATAACCGAGGTCGTAATAACGAAGTTCTACTGTATATACATTATATATAACTTATATATATGGAAATTTTCAGGCGATTGTCATGGCGGTTGTCATGGATCGGCCTATAGGTCGTAATGCAGTTGTTTTACAGATGCTGTTACTGTTGTCTCGACTTTACGTCTGGCCGTAAACGCCCTAAACGAGAACGAGGGCGAATTCCCCGAAGACGAGGTCGTTTACGTCATGGATCCGATCAGTAAGCGTCACGTGACCAGAAGAGTAGTTCGACAAATCAACAGTTTGATGTTCGGTTATTGTTGTTGTTGTTGTTGTTGTTGTTGCCGTGAGTAGAAGACTCGGCGTTCATTTCCATCGACGACACGCAGGATCAGAGGAGCGAGCGGGGGAGTGGGTGATCGAGGAGGGATGGAGTGGAGGGTTCTGTCCCGGTCTGTTTCCGTTGTTGCATCGCGTGCGTCGCTTGGCGTTGAAGACGACGACGACGACGGCGATCGAAATGATCGGTCTAATGCGACGCCGTTTCAGCCGACGAGACTTAACGTCATCTCCGTTAGAAAATGAGCGCCTAATAAGATACGTCAATCAAACGCCGCAGACGCCCTATCAGACGACTATAAAGAAGTTTTTTTTTATTAAAGATTATAAGCAAATAAATGAATATATATATATATATATATATAATATATATATATATATATATACTTTCGCAGAATCGAAAACGACGAAAATTTCTTTCTTTGGAGAAGAAAGTGAAACGACTCTGAGAACGAAATGAGTGTACTTGTTGAGCTTCGTGATAATGCTTAACGTACTTAACTTGCAATATTTTTCGTCATTAGAATACTAAGTTAGTAGGACTAATCTCTACAAAAGAATCAATCAGACAGACAGACATATGGAGCATTGAATGCACTGAGCCTATGTATGTTTTCAACTGTAACGAGTTAAGTCTTTCAACGTATCCTCCATGTAGCTACAGAGCAAATGAGATGTTCTTACAGCATTTCATATACATGTGCACTGTTCAGACGCTTCGGAACGTGTCTCCATTCGCAGATAGAAACCGCGCACACGGCAAATACCTCTTTCCGGAACTGTTTTGACGGCGTACAACCACTCCACGCAACCACCCCATATCGGTGCATGGTATACAGCTCCAAGACCCTGCCGATCGGAAACAAAGCATTAATTTCCTGGCATTTGTACGGAATTATGCGGCGGTGGCGTCTATCTGTTTTCATTCGTCTTATAGAGCAACCTTGTGATCCTTCGCGACCGGCCCTGGTGACTCCGAGAGGAGCCGAATAACCTGAGGCTAACGCGTGTTCTGACTAATGGAGCGATCATTGGCACTGATAGATTTAAAGCACGTTCTAGTAACTCAATTCCGTCACCAGAACCGCCGCTTAATTAATTATTCGGATAATTTTTAATATAAAAATAGGATTAAGTTAGGAATTTTTTGTATTTACTTAAGTAGTAGTAGTACTTAAGTAGAAGCAGTGGCGTAGCCAAAATCTGAATAAGGTAGAAGAAAGAAAAATAGAAGCACAAAAAGCAATATAACAACATAACTAACGTAACCACGGGAAAACAATGCAATTAATAAGTGACGAACACTTTTTTTGCTTGTCATGATTTTCCGAAGTTGGGAACGGTCGTTTATACATCTCTTCCGAAAACCTGGCTACGCCACTGAGTAGAAGGCATTTGCTTTCGTAATACTATGGTCAAAAGATATGAAGGTACACGTTATATTGAAGGTAACGTCGAGAAATATTACGGTAGGTTCCATTGTTATCCGATTATAATATAGGTACATTGAAGCAAGGCAACGGAGTCAAAGATGGGCCTATTACAGTTATTACTATTATAGTATTACAGCCTATTACGGAGTCAAAGATGGGCCTATTACAGTTATTACTATAACAGCCTATTACGGAATCAAAGGTTGAACGGTGTTACCACTGTTGCCGCTATCGTCCTACGGTCCGTATTTTTTGTTTTTCCAGGCAATGTCCAGAGCGTCTACATCTTCGATCCGGATCGAACGCAGCAGCCGTCGGCGAAGTCCGTTCGTCTGACGGAGGCCCAGGCCACGAGGATCCGGTGTGTGGCCGTCGGCGGATACCCTCCGCCGACTGTAGAACTATTTTTAGGAGACGAGCGACATGACGTCACCTTCCACTTTGCCTATCATTCGAGCTCTACGCTGTCCGGCCGACGGGGACTGCGTACCATCACGTACCGGGTGGAGAGGTGGGCGGACGCGTTCAGGGTCAGGGCTGAGGATAACGGGTCGACCCTGACCTGCGTCGCGACCACGCCCGGGTTGCCGTCTGTCAGCGAATACGCCATCTTGGACGTCGACTGTAAGTTTTTTTTAAAGGAATCCCTCTCCGTGGTAACATTATGCCGCTAGATCGACTGTCGATTTGTAGCCTGTATCCTTGAAATAAATTCTTGTGTTAAATAAATTAGTAGTAGTAGTTAGTAGTAGTTATTAGTAGTAGTAGTTAGTAGTAGTAGTAGTAGTAGTTAGTTATTATTATTATTATTAACCGCTATTCTTAGGGCATTAATTTATGGACTATTATTAGGGCGTTAATTAAATTAAAAGCCGTTATTATTATTATTATTATTATTATTATTATTATTATTATTATTATTATTATTATTATTATTATTATTATTATCATCATCATCATCACTTATCAACTTCTGTAGCACCAACTTTAATACTCATAGACCTACGTATCAATGGACGGCACTCCAAATCCATACCGCCAAAGACCAGGTCAATTTTTGAGGCCAGTCAGCATGCGTGGGACTGCTAATTGTGCAAAGAAAGTGATTCTGATTTCTGACAATCCTAATCATTTTTGAATCTCCCTGAAAGTACGAGGTAAACAACTTGATATTTTTATGTAGCGCAGGTCTTTTAGTGAACTGTAGGTCTAGTAACGGTAATTGATGGCATGTATATAGGGTGACGCAAAAAAACCGGACTAGTCACATTTAGGTTTGCATTTAATATAGACCGGTTTTTGCGCCACCCTGTAGGCATGCGAAAGGTCTCTGGCTGTTGTATGCAGGCCTACAGGTTGTTGTTGTTGTTGTTGTTGAGAACATTTTTCCGACAGAAGTTGATTGATCTGATGATCATCTTGTGAGTTTGCTGTTTCGCGACTCGATCGGATTCGCCATCGAAATGGACTTAGACGAGCAAAAATCATGACAAAGAGGATTTCGGTTCTTGTAAGAAGAGATTTGGCGTGTCCTCTTCAAAACCCGAGATTTTATCAAAGAGTTGTCGCCGTAAATATTAACTAGACCGGAGACGGATTAGCAAGAGCGGTTACGGAGAAAGTGCTTGGAGTGAGTTGAAATGAATCACTTCTGTAGGCGTGGATCGTGTTGTTCGATCAGAAAGGAAGAGATCTTAAGGTTTGCAGATGCGTTTTCGATTGAAATACATCGGACATTGTCGGCTTCATCTTTGATCGCAGGATAACCCAAGACAGCAATGATTATTTGACCTTATTCTGACTGATATACGATAATGCAAACAAACATTCGAGCCATTCTGTGAACATCAAAAGCTGGAAAAGCGAAGAACAGAAGTCTTTTTGAAGTATCAGTAAATAATCCATTATATGCCTATTAAAACGCAATAGAGAGAGTTCGATAGAAATTGATTGATATGATGATCATCTTGTAAGTTTGCTGTCTCGCAAATCAAACGGACGACCAGACGATTTAACGCGAAGTTTGACTGACATGCTCTGTGAACTTTACTCCCCCTCTTGCCTTTCACTGTTTCACATATCTACATATCTAAATATTTATCTGAAAATCGACCTCATGCTAGTCAAAAGAAATCACATGCCTCGAGATGCGGTACAGGAGTCACCGATAGAAGACTCAGTGCAGTACATCCGTCATCTTGGCGACATCTTAGATTTGAAAAAGTGTCTAGCATGCAAAGTGCAAAGGGGCCATCCATAAATGACGTAACGCTATTTGGCCGTTTTTGACATCGGCTGGTGCCCTATAGTCATCGTGATAGTGGCGCTATAGAAGTTTATTGGTCTAATGTTTCATATTGATCTATGGACGAATCCTGGTGTATCGGAAACTCTTCGCTCAAATTTGATATTCTGAGATGACAAAATATTTCGTATACTTGTTGGTAATATACAGCAGTAGGAGATTTCAACAAAATAATTGTACAGAATGCAAACATGTCTTGGTGTGTCCAGTTTCTTCTCCTTCCAGTTATTTCTGTTCTTCGAGTTCGGTTCCCAGTTTTTTTGTTTGTTTTTGTTTCTTCCGGACGCTGCTGCTGTTGTTTATGTTTTCCAGACACTCCGAAACTGTCGTGCAGTCAGACGAGCGCTTATCTATCCGATAAGAACGTCCATATCAAGTGCGAGATATCGGCCAGGCCAGAGGCGACGTCTATCCTCTGGGTCATCGACGCCAACGGCACACTGCTGGCCGAAGGTCAGGTCGTCAACGGATACTGGACCATCATCATGGTTCGTATATACAACAGACACGGATTACACGGCAAATATACACTATATATATGTCTGTCTGTCTGTCTGTCTCTCTGTCTCTCTCTCTCTCTCTCTCTCCATATATATATATACATACATATATATATATATATATATATATATATTGTTGAGAGAGAGATAAGATAAGATCTTGGGTATCTTAAAATATATTTATATATAAGAGAGATACACATTATTACTTATACATGGTCGTACGCATATATAAACGCGAGTATGCTATATGCTAGTATATAACGGTAGTAATCTCCCGCTGTTGATATAACGCGTCAATATACTGGTTCAGTCAACATCACCAACAAAACTCAAAACCAAAAAAGATTTATGCTCTTCCATATGTCACGCCAGCAAAACACAGGATATACGATTCTACATCAAAGCAATTTTTAAAACCCAAAAAGATTTTACTTCAAACCAATTTCACGCATAAACTTTAAGCAGAAATTTTAAAAGCGTAAATATTTTTGCGGGCCAAATAAAATCAGCTCGCGGGTCAAATTTGGCCCGCGGGCCAAGATTTTGACACCCCTGGTCTAAAGGATAAATCGCTAGCATTTACTCCAGAGCATAGAGAGGAGAGTTCGATTAAGATCTTGATTTCTTTCGCTTAATATTAGATTGTTCGAGAGTTTTAACAATACGATCGAAAGTGGGCTTTGCAATCGCGAAACCCAAAGAAGAGTAGAGACGAATTTTAAAACATTGAGAAACATGGTACCTAAAATGAAATTCGTTGATCGACCTTGGCCAAAAATTTGATCATCATTTAATAGTAAAAAATCTCGTGTGGCAGCACTGAAACAGAAATTTGTTCTTATTTACACTGTTCAGAAATTTCTTGTCGCATGACCTTTCGGCATCCAACGTATAGGCTAACAGTCTACACGATATTATTAAAGTCACCAATCACAGATTAACAGAATTTTCTCTTGATAGCCTACACCCGTCTGGATAAAAAGGCGGAAACATTTGCTTATGCTATTGCGTATAATGGGATAGGCGACTACATGTACACCCCTTAAGACAAATGACTAACAGTGGCGGCTCCACCGGGGGGGCAGAGGGCCCGTGCCCCCTATTGAGTGCCTGGTCCCCAGTGGCCCCTCCAGTTGGGACCCTATACTTAATGCTACATACATTAAACAACAAATGGTTGCCCCCCCATGATTGGAAGTTGCCACCCCAACGCCTCCCCCCACTTGCCAAATCCTAGAGCCGCCACTGGTGACTAATAAGGGCGATGGCAATTCTCGTCCATAATGTAGGAAAAGCGAGTGGCGGGCTGCTGGCGGCGCATAAATGACCTGTGCGAATATGACGTTTCCATTTTGCAACATACATCGGTCATCACAGCGTTCAACTTCAGTGCCTCTCCCAAAAATTAATGGCAGTCTTCTTCTACTCTTGCTCCACCACGGCGATCTGCCCGCGTCCGTCTGCCCGTATCGCGCGCTCCTCTCGCCTCTCCGTCTGGCTGGCATTGGCGGCGCGCGCAACAAAAGTCATTATTATTATTATTATTATTATGATAAGCGCCCGAGGATATCGAGACTGCACCGGATTACCTAATGGGCCTATGGTTCTAGGACCGCTTCGCCTGATCGCTCTCTCGGCGGATGTAATCGCCGCATTTGCGCCACAATCGTCTTTGCAGAGAGAGAGAGAAAGAGAGAGAGAGAGAGACAGACAGACAGACAGACAGACAGAGAGAGAGAGAGAGAGGGAGGGAGTTCTCAGCTAATCTAGCATTTCTATGCACGCCGCATTAGCCCGGCCGCTGAAATCATAAGATAGCATTCACCGCCTGGCCGCGATAATAAAGAAGAACGGACGGTAATCTAATAAATCCAGTCGTGCATGCGATCAAACGCGGAAGAAACGGTTTATTCTTCCTCGGGTGCGATTTAAGTTTCCGTCCGACCATCGGTGACCTCGAAACGAAACAGACCTCAGTTTTTCGTATAAATCTCGTGTGATATCTGCGGCTGAACGAACTAAATTTTAAGCGAAGATTTAAGGACAGCGAACTCAGTTAATTAAGAGTAACAATGCGAAGTTCACCGAGGCGGAGAGAGAGAAATTCAGACAGACAGACAGACAGACAGACAGACAGAGAAAGATTGACAAAATTAGACAGACACACAGAGAAGTACCAGCGAACGAACTGGGATAATTTCTGCACAAGACTGAACTGACGACAGATAAATAGTTAATTATACCTTTAAATCACACAAGACTTATATGCATATATATATACAGATAATATAATTGAATTTTATAGATTTTGAACTTGGGTCCATCCATAAATCACGTCACGCGATTTTGGCAGTTTTTGACCCCTCCTTCGTCACGGGTCGTCACAAAAAGTCAGACCCCCTCAAATATGACGTCACAACGCCTTAATCGCTCCTCTTGTCGTCTTTCCAATGTCAAATTCACCTTTCGTTTAAAAATATTCATTTTAATTATTATAGTTGAAACAATTTTCAGAGACTTTTTCAATTTAAAAAAATGAAGTGTAGAATATTTATAAGTGTAAAATACGCTCAATTTTGCGGTAACATGGCCTGGCATTGCGATATTAATAAAAATATTTTGTATCATGTGACAATCTAGACTCCTGGACTCCAGGGAAACTGAAAAAGCGGGGAACTGACAAAGGAGGGATTAAGGCCATGTAGTATTCCAAAATTTCCGGGGAATGAAATTTCCGCGGGAAGGGCAATTTCCCGGAAACGGCCTAGATTAAACACTGATCATGTGACGTCACATTTCGGGACCCCTCCATCGTCACACATCGTCACAAATGTTTGAACCTTATGGATGGCCACTTAAGGTGAATTATGTCAAGGCGGAGGGCAGATTTGGGTGGCATTAGGTCGAGGAGATTCAGTACGGGGTAGGGACAATAAGCTGTGAACGCAGGGATGACCTGCAAGTATGTGTAGCGCACAAAGTTGGCATTATCGTGATTTGATATTTTCTATAGGAAGACTTCGCTACTTCCGTCGAAATCAATAATAACTCACGTAGAACGGAAGGCCAGGTTAATCCGCTAATATTGTGATTCCATCCACTTGATCCATTGAAAGCATTGCACGTTAGAACCGGTGCAATAAAAGTGCCAAGTCGTGGACATGGGTTTGGTCCACCCATGGGTTGGGTTGGGTTGAGTTGGGTTGGAGTATGTTGGGTCAGAAATTTTCAAGTTTATGGTGTGTTGGATAAGAAAATAAGTCATGGTTTAATAAATTGTGATGTATTACTGTCGGTTGAGTTTGGTAAAGTAGCCCTATATTGCTTTCGTAGGTTGGGTTGGATTGGGTCTAAATCATGATAGAATGGATTTAGAAAATGTATCCATGTCCACGTTTGAAAGTGCATAAATATCACTAATATTAAAATTTTGAAATCTGCTGAAACGTTAATATGACCAAGACGAGGCATATATTCTACCGGAAACAGTATCGAGCACCACACCACATCTGGCAAACAACGAGCCGAGACACTCTGATAATTCTTTCAAAAGTGACGCTATAGGCCTATAAATAGTATACACTGCATTACATCACATTACAAACTAAAAATAAAGCCCAATAAAATCGTTTAGGCCCTAGTGATGTCGCGGTTTTGGTTTGAATGGATTTCTTTTGCAAATATGAAAAAATGAAATTTGTGGTAAGTTTTGAAAGGTTGGAGCGGGTTTAGAAAATGTGTTTGGGTGGCCCAAAACTTCAGCAACAGGGGCGGGTTTTGAGAGGAATAGATGTTGTCGAAAGTTGGAGGAAGTTCGTTCACCGTTTGGAGAGGGTGGTGAAACAACTGGTGATAAAATGCATCGGACAATAAAGAACCGAATAAAAGGAATAACTTTCTTAGATCCAAGACGTAGAGCATGTCCAGGAGAAATGCTGTCGCACCTATTAGAGAATTGGACATCCCGAGCCAAAATCAATAACTAGACGCGATATCATGGTTTGCATTGTGATAACTAAAGTTCAGTATTAATTGCCTGAAATTCAGTCGAATGCGCGCCCCCATTTTATTCGTCGTCGGTCTGTTACGAATGCACAGTCCATTAGGACATCGAGATCTGCATGGACACGACTCGATCGAATGGGTCCCTGGGAGACGGTGCCAGCCCCGTCTGATATCGAAACGTGCGAACCACAAATTCTGCACTTGACACGGGCCCGTTACACTCGAACCCATCAGAGAAGTGTCGTCAAATAAGTGATGCGGTGGCAAGTTTATGCAAGCGCCGCCGCTCCAAGACCTCCGGTATCTTCAGCAAATGCGGACGCGCGTCATCAAATACGCTCTGTGCCGATATCGCTAGGATGCAGTATAGTACCGTCGCCACTACCGCATGCTGTCTCAATTGTTGTCGTTATTTGACCAATTATGGTCAGCGCAATAATACGCTGTCGATAGAAAAGTCAATTATTGATGCAGTGTGTGTGTGTGTGTGTCAATATAACGCTTAACAGTGGACGCGATGCGAATAAAACTATAGGAAGACACAATAATAATGTTGACCTCTTGGAAGTTGAAACAAGACGCTGAGATGAGATCCCTGTAACTGCAGACGAGTCATTTGCCTTGCAAACAATCGGCGAATGAAAGACGACAAGCAGAACATTTGGAGATGAAAACAAAAGCTCCGTCTGTTCTTTAATCGAAATCGGCAATTAAAGCGCATTCTCCATCGAGAAAATCTCCTTTAGTACATTGGTACACTGTTTCAAAGGGGTGTTGAATATTGGACACATTTTTTTTATATTTTCATATATATATATATATATATATATATATATATATATATATATATATATATATATATATATATATTATATTGTTTATCTGTATAGGAACGAGCTGATGGAATCGTTGAGACGCAATTGAATCTTGGTCAACCGAGATCAGACAGTTTTCGACAGTACACTCTGATTGTCGAAAACCACATCGGCGTCAGCAAAACCGACGTCCAACTCAGTCAAAGTAGGAAACAAGTCAATTCTCAATTCGCTGAACTCAATTTTGTATAGCTAACGTAAATCTCTTTTCCCGACTCAGAAACGCAGAATCTTTGGCTGGGGGAGGGGGGGGGTCCGGGCCCACCCAGCTCCCAAAACCTCCGCCGCCTATTTATGAGTGGGTCATCTGTAGGCCCTACTGTCGTTATTCCATAGATTATGAATTGAAATTTTCTAATTAGGAGCGATGATTGATAACTGCACGCAATGAATATTTCACGAATGCGTTAACGCTCCGTCTTATCCTGCACGCGCTGCAATTAGGAACTTTAGATCCATAATTAATAACTTAATAATAATAACTTAATAGCTTAATAATAGACATACGGTCTACATTTAGGCGCAGACGTGAAGTTAAGAAGACTACTGATGTATATACAGCGAGAGAAGAAAGTCCTAGGGGAGAATTATTATTAAACAGCTACACCGTCGATATCTTTCTTTGAATAACTTGAGGTCAGTTTCGACGAAATTGGAGTTGAAAATGTCATCGGTGACATGGCGTGCAGCGGGAACAGCATATAAAAAATGCCTGTGAGACAGCGCATGGCAAATTTCGCCAAGTCAGCAACGCGACGGAATATTTCCATTAGAACTGAGCGCATCACCTTGAAATCGTCGCGTTGAATGATGGGGTTTACACTTCGACAAGAATTTTCCATTATTCTCGCCTTCTCTTGCAGCGCATTAATTTTCTTGCCATCTCAGGGAAAGAATTGCGTTATATGGGAGGCAGACAGACAGGCAGGCAGTCACGCGGCACAAATATTGATTATTATTGACCGCCTTTATAGATCGATGATTGCTGCTCGAACTTGGCATTTGCTACAGAATTAATGTAATAATTAACTATCGTTGCGTGCATCGAGAAGGTACACATCGGCATCTTCCAACAATTACTGCATACTTTTCCTTCGACGATAAGCGTTTAGACATGGAAACAGCGAAACCTAGTTCTGCATCAGATATACTCTTTCGTGTTCAAAGACAATACCAAATTAATCTTTATCTTCGAGTCTAAGATCAAAACTCGATGAGTTCAATTGCCTGAAATTAAGATCTGTGATCGTTCATAGATCTTGCACTTCTGTAGTCTAGACCAGGGCCGACGAGGGGGCAGGGTGTACATTTTTACCCTGGCCCGGCGATAAACAAAGGGCCCGCGCTAACCAGAAAAAATAAGTGAAGACGTTTTTTGCTTGTCAGCATTTATTTAATACGAGGATAACCTTTTTTGCTCGTCAAGATTTTTCTTGAAGTTCCCAATATTTGTCCCCCGGCCCGTATTTTCTCTCGACGGCCCTGGTCTAGACTACTGCAGCTAACAGACAGCATCAGCAGTGGCGTAGCCAGTATTCCGTAATATGGGGGCACATCGACATTTTCTGGTTTAAAAAGTGATAAGGAACAAAAAAGTCGTCCTGTTAAGCGCTTTCAACTTTCTTTTCGATTATTGCAGAACACTGCAGTACTCTACTAGTCTACTACTTACCGGCCTACCCCAAACAACTCAACGAATTTCCACAAATCCCATGACCGATCCCAGTCCGAATAGGGGAGACGGATCCCCATCTTTCCCCGTGACTATGCCAACGAGCGTCTATGATATATACTAAAAGTGCCGTTTTCAGTCAGTCAGTCGACGTGACGAAGTTGTCACCGCTGGTCGTACATAGTAGGACGTTGTCAAAGCATGACAGATCGCCCGTAGATGTTCGCGTGTTGTCGTTTATATCCGACAGTCAATTCGACTGACCGCGGAATTGGCCGACGTGTGAACGCCAAAACTGGCAAAAGAACGCGAAGACAGGAGAAGATGCGATATAAAATATCAGGTTTAGGTGTCATCATTTTTGCCTTCCACATTGATGAATAGCAAAATTGCTCTGGCGCCGACGAAGGATTGCGACCGCTTCGTGGAGATCAGTGCTGATCAGACCTCTTGAAACGATGCCAGATTTCATCTTATGTCGTTCGGTCGTAAAGAGATTCGATTTTATTCTGGATTTAAAATGGCACTCAATACAAAGCAACAATTCGAGAATTTTGGGGTAGTAGCAGAAAAAGGGCACTCTTACCAATTTCAGTTGAAGTTCTAAGCGCAATGAGTAACGAAACTTCGGTTGATCGCATAGCTTCATATTGCGACGGTTTTATAACAGGGCATATCCCACTGAGCTACTCAGTGGCGTAGCCAGGATAGGATTTCCCGAAGGGGATGGGTTATCATCGGTTATGACCATTCCCAATCCTCAAATCTTGACATGCAAAAAGGTCGTCATCTATTATTTCCCTTGATTATACTATATAATTATACTATAGCTATATAAGGGCGTGCAATTATATTTATATTTTTCTTTGCTTTTTGTCTTATTTGCTACTTTAAATCCGATTTTGGCGGCCTTCCGCCCATAGAATAATAATACGCAATAAAAAATTTGGTTGGGAAACCAGAAGGTTAAACCGATAAACCTCCAAAACCCCATTGGCTACGCCACTGGAGCTACTCTAAACCCAGGTGTTATTATTGTTATTGATAATTTTTTATTTTGCTATTACTGATTATCATTGGCGTAGTCACGGGAACATGGGGAGAACCAGACACGCTATTCTGGATGGGACCGATTGTGGAATTTGTGCAAAACAGTTGAGAAATATGGAGGCGGTTATCAGCGTTGCAAACACTCTCCTCTGCCCATGGGGTTTTATGGTAGTTCGGAGGAGGGTGTGGTTGCAGAGGGAATTGTGAGAAATTGTCATATCTTTACACACTGAGATGCATTTTGTGGGGGACCTAAGACTTGAAGGGATTCTCCCCCTACCCGGCCTGTATGCAACACTAGGGGTTATGCAGTATGATCGAAGAATGTTCTTGACTTCCTTTTTAGCTAGACCGAGACTATTTACCAGAAAATGTTGACGTGCCACCTATCCTGGAATCCTGGCTACGCCACTGATGATGATGATGATGATTATTGATATTATTATTATTATTATTATTATTATTATTATTATTATTATTACGTTTCTATTCTTATTACTATAACAGAATATAGAAAGTCGCAGTCGCCATCGTCGAAGATGGGTCAACAGTCAGACTCTGTCTTCGCCGCCACCAACCGGTCTGCGGCCAACAACCCCCCGCCGCCGCCGCCGCCGCCGCCGACGTCGCATCAGCAGCCGGGACATGTGCGCCACGTCTCGGACCGTCAAAACCACGAGTCGCAGATGGACAAACTCCATCAGCAGCAGCAGCAGCAGCATCATCAGCATCAGCAGCTGTACGAGCGAAATCCCGCTTCGACAGCCGACAAACTGCCAGCCGCCGACGACGCCCGTCTGCCCGTCTCGCCTGCTTCTTCTCGCCGTGCCCTTAATCAGCACCTCGGTGTTCGTTCTTCGACGTCTGCACAGACCTGTTTTACCGCCGTTCGACGTTCTATCGTCTGCGTTCACGTTCACGACGCAATAGGACTCCATGCAGTCGTCGGATACGATGGTATCCGAGAGACCGCGCGAGTTGGAGAGTTTCTCGAATTTCGTACGAAACATTCGACCGATAGGCCGGCCTATCGCAAACGGACGCTGTCATCTTGCCTGCCGTGGTCTGCTTTACAACAACCGTGGGCGTAGCCAGGGTTCCGGAATGGGGCGGGTGGGTGGGTAGGGGTGGGTGGGTGGATCGGCATTTATGGTAAATCCGGTGGCGTCGCTAGGGTTGGTGTCACCAGTGTTTATTCTAGCCACCTTGACATTGGGAGGGGATTTTGAAATGTTTGGAGGGGGCAAGGTCTGAGTCTCCACACTTTGGGGGGGGGGGATTTCCATCCTTTAGCCAACAAATAAAAAATTGGGGAATTTTAAAACTTGGGGGGATTCTTCCCAAGAAAAGGCCTAGAATAAACACGGGTGTCACCCAGTGCGGTAATATCGTGGTGTCACCCCTCTAGACTTCCACCAGGGACCTCTTCCAAAACTTCCTTTACTAGGACTACATAATCGGCTATGAATATTGGCGTAGCTGAGAAAAATGGTGACCAGAGCAAAACACCCGCCTTATCCGCACCCCATCCTTCCTAAACCTCTTCCTCCCTCTTCCCTCAAATTACAAAAGCCGTAGGTGAACTTTTGTGCATTTTAGACACACACAATTCGTGCAAGATATTTAACCAATCAGTTGCAGTCTTGCAGAACCAACTATTATACCTGACCTACTTCCCACCCCACCCCAAAATTTTTTTCATCGGTTTTGCACGATTTGTACAAGTGACCTTGGGCGGTCCGGCTGGAGCAATTGCTCCACTTTGCTCCAATGTAACTACGCCACTGGCTGTGATACCCGAGGAGACCGAGCTCCATCTGTTGACTCTGTTGATACAATTTGAACATTTCCAATTTCTCAGTTTGGTGTCACCGTGTCACCTCGCTGGGTGGTGTCACCTGGTGCGGTCCGCACCCCCCGCACCACCCCGTAGCCACTGGGTAATCCCTCAAGAAAATATTAACGTCGTCGTAGAATTTTTCGCACACATTCTTCAATCATATTATCTACCCCCACCCCCAAATATCTCAACGGTTTTGCGCAAATCTCACGAGCGATACCAGCCTGAAAGGGGGTAGCCCCCGTAGCTACGCTAAAGGGATTACCAGTTGTCAGAGGATGCAAACGTTATGGGCACAGTTTTGCTGACCTTCAGCAGACAATTATTTTAAAACTAAATTTGACAAAGCTGATTCGCCGCACAGTTCATTAATTTTTATCAGATATCTTGGCAGAGGATCATTAGGGGGAATATAAATTTCTGTTAAAAATGAAAGCCAAAGAAAGCTTTCCTCTGGTTCGAGTCAGATGACCGACGACTTTTCTGGTAACCATAATAGGCCTAAGGCCTACTGTACATTTTTCCATGTTAATGTTCAAAGATGATTGATTATGTACGCTTTGAGGTTAACTTTCAGAGCATGCAATGATAATTGATACTGTGCATAATAAGGAAATGTTCATCTCACGTCACAGACACATATAAGTTCAATTTCAATCTTTTCATATGCTGGTCAATGACTACATGACATGACATGACATCTTACAAATGACTACAAGTGATTAAATGTCTCAATTAAGTGGCATTTGCCTATTAGTTGGTCTTCTGAATTGCTGACTGTTCGACAACAAAGGGTTAATCAAATACAGTATGACCGTGCTTTATTGCATATTGTAGCCTATATTAAAGATATCAGAGCATTTTGATCATCACCTGCTCTCCACTCTGCAATCTGTCCTAAATGCTGCGGCTCGTCTTTTGTCTAAAGCTCCTCGCTACTCTAGCATGGTCAGACTTTATGCTTAACGCCCTCCACTGGCTTCCAATTTCTGACGGCATTAAATTCAAACAAGTAATTATTGTTTCAGCAGCACTTCGAAGTCAGGTTCCGTCTTAAATTACTGAGCTTTTCAAATCACCCTCTTCCACTGCTCATCGCCTGCTCCGTTCCACTGATCAGAAGAATGTTTATGTCCCCAGATCACGCACTGCTCTTACCCAGCGTCGGGCTTTTGCCGTGACTGGACCATCCCTTTGGAATGCCTTGAACCCATCCATTCGGGAATCACTTCCTTTTCTTACTCACTCGCTCTGCTCAATGCGAAAGCTAAAGTCTCACTACTCAGTGGCTCCACTGGGGCCACGGGGCCCGTGCCCCTCTGCTCACCCTATGCTACATACATTAAACAACAAATGGTTGGCCCCATGATTAGAAGTTGCCACCCCAACGGCCCCCCCTTCAAATCCTAGAGCCGCCACTGCTACTTTACCCTGCGACTCACTGATTCCAATGCCAGGAGCGCCTCTGAGTAGAAATAGAAGAGGCGCTATACAAATGCCACATTACATTACATCATAATTGAATACACCTGATAATCAAACTCTTCCCTTAAGCATACACGACGTTCTGTACTAATATCAGAAGCTCAGGTTCCATCATTGTCCACGGGGTCATCTTAGAACTTAAAGATGGGATGCATGTGCTTGTCAGTGGCGGCTCTAGGATTTGGCAAGTGGGGGGCCGTTGGGGTGGCAACTTCTAATCATGGGGCAACCATTTGTTGTTTAATGTATGTAGCATTAAGTATAGGGTTCCAACTGGGGAGCCAGGCACTCAATAGGGGCACGGCCCCCTCTGGCCCCCCGGTGGAGCCGCCACTGGTGCTTGTCTGTTGTCAGAAGTGACTTTTGGGAGCCATTATGTGCCCATATTCGGACCAGTAAATCTCTGATTTTCTGTAAGAATGTTGGAAACTTGGAAAGTGCTCAAATATGACAGAGAAATTATTTGCCACTCATCTTGAATACAATCACTCAAAATTTTGAACCTCAAAATCATTACCGGTGACTAATTTTTGTGACCAACCAAATTTGAATTTCAAAGGGAAAATAACTGCATAAAAGTAGGGTATTGTGCACATACAACTTGGATACAATAGTGGGGGCCCAACCACATACTTCCCCTTCCCTAACCCAGCCTCTCAAAAAGTTGGGGGACTCAAGCCCAGCGGCCTAATAGAAGTTCACGCCTATGCGTACAACTTCAGATATGGATACTATTGGATAGACAGCGCTCTGTTTAAGCCTTGCTGCCCTACAAATAATATTGCAATGATTTTACATTTCAAGTAAAAGCATATAAGTTTAGAATACACACTACCAAATATAAATAAAATAAGGCTTCTTGATACAGGTAGCACCTTTATTATAGCAGAAATCAAATGTTTACTGTAAATATTTCAACAAGATGTGCATTAACATTACATTTGTCCTAATATATATATATATAAATCATATATATATATATATATATATATAATATATATATAAATCATATATATATATATAAATCATATATATATATATAAATATATAAATCAAATATATATATAATAAATATATAATTACATAATTTCAGTGGTTTTCACACAGGCCTACTTAGCCTCCTAAACCACTTAAAATCACATTAATATTATTATTATAACACCTGTACAGTTTTAAAATCAAGAAGGAATCATGAAACATAAATTAACAAGCACAATTACCGGTATTACAAAACAACACATTTTGACTTTAAATTCAGCTATATTCTAGATTTAGAAGCAGTTACTGTAACCGGTAATTATCAACTGACAATAGTTTTCACTTCATCAACTTCACAAACATAACAATATACTGTAACAAATGAATACAACACAACAATGGTTCTTAAAACAAAGCAATTGATATATAACCAGTCATTGATCGCCAATAAGTTTCACAAACAGCTTATATTACTTCGATTAAATCAAAATACATTCATATTGTCACTCATTCATCTTATTTCACTTCAAACTTTACTTGTCAGCCAGAAAAATTCCTACACAAAAAACACAATAGAACCAACATTTCAAAACATAATTAAGATGTTCATACTGTCAACAAGTAAGTCAGCTCTCATGCTTTTAATCCTAATAAAATTTATTACATTGACTATTATAATACATGATAGAATGTTAATGACGGTAATCCCCGTTACGTCAAAAATCAAATCACAAAAGGTACTGTAGGTTATGACAGAGAGGGCAAAGGTATTTTACTGCAGTAAAACATGCATCAAGATCCCATAGCTAATTCAGCAACGCAAATTAGTTGGTTGTGTTATTCTAACAGACTACATCTATCACCTCCAACAAATACTAAATCACTTAAAGGCAGTGTTTTATAAATGCCTGTTAGGAGGGGAGATTCCCCTCCCCCCAAAAAACCTCAAAATCCCCCCCCCCCAAAAAAAATCCCAGCACTTACACAAATTTTGCATTGAACTGTGTCTTTTCCCTCCAACCAAGTCGATCCCCGAAAGCCTCAATTCCCCCCCCCAAAGGCCTGGAGTCTGGATACAACACTGCTTAAAGTCACATCCAAAGAGCATTCTTACTAAAGCAGTTCATGCAAAGCCAGCAAACAGCTATATTAATTCCAAGAAAATGAATTCAAAGACAACTCTTACCTGAGGTTTTTTTCCAGCCGAAGGACTGATAATTACATTAACCAAGGATGGTCGTTCAGTTTCCTTTAGACAAAGCTTAAAGCAATTTCTAAGCTCTTCTCTTGTCTTGGCCATATATCCCTTCCCTCCAAACGCCTCTATTACCTGATCATATTTGGAATTTGGAGTCAAACCAGTTGGCCTTAAGCTGAAATAACAAAGAAATCTATTGCTCTGTTTGAGATACCAGAACACAAGAAACAGAAGCAGCAACAATAAAATAAAAAATTTCAAATATTCCTTAAACAATTCTTTCTTAGTATCATTCCTTCATGCATTCACTCCCAGCATTGGTCCTCTCAAATGAGTCTCCTACAACATTTTGACCAAGACTCAAAACATGCCTGTTCTCTACTGCCCATCCACCATAACAGGGACCGGAAAATTGGACTGACTTATCGAAAATGACTGTGGTGGATTACGATTTAAGTCCATAGTGACCATCGACTGATGCCAAATGCATCACAAAATAGTGATAATGGTGCCATAGAAGTCCACCAATGAGAACATGTTTCAGTGTTTCAAAAGTGATATCACAGCAAGACTGTCACATGGTAATTATACACAAAATGCATACAAAATATTTAACAGCAACACAGGCTTTGAAAAATATTATAATTCAGTATTTTATTTCAACAGAAAATACCCGGTAAGTCACCTTAAAATATACAACAGTGCACAAGATAGAGAGACAAAATAGAGCAGAGAGAAAAAATAAGAGACGAGATACTTGATTTTTACGCACCCAAGTCTTAGGTCATCTTCAGATTTCACATATTCGTATTCCTCCTTCTCAACACCCAATGCGATGCCATTGTTGTTAATAACAACAAATACAATGGGCAATCCATACCTGAAGAGAAAACATAAGAAAAGCAAAATTTATTAGTGCATGAAACTATATCTGCTATTGTTAACTTTTCCTCTAAGCAATTCGTTTCAGAAGCTTCACATTCAAATTAAAAAGCAAATCTAAACTTATTTTGGTGTTGGATAACAGGTTTATACCAATTATAAAGGTATTTCCAGACAAATGATTATTATCAAGACACGTTTATATTGCTGTGAGCATGGTGTTATGACAATGACACTTTAGCAATTAATTATCACTCAAGCAAGGCACTAAATGAACAACTCTTGAGGTTTCACCTTAACCCTTTTGCCCCGTAGGGATGATATTTAGACTTCATAAATTGGTTACAGGGATTGCAAGGGTGAAAGGGTTAACACTGCAATGGTATATACTTTCATAACATCATCAGATAGCAAGTCAGTAGAAGTGGATTGTGGATTGCCATAAGAAATTGATCTGCCAGGTTTGGTTGTTTACCTGAATGTGAATGCCACCAGGGGCGTAGCGACGGGGTGGTATATCGGTATATATACTCCCCCAAATCAGACTAACTTAAAAATTTTAATGTGTTTTTTTAGGTTTTCAAAGTTTTTTTACGATTTATACCCCCACCAATCACATTATACACCCCCAAATAAAATTCCTGGCTATGCCCCTGAATGCCACATGGTCTTCACAGCAATGTTATTAATTCTATCAATATTTAATACAATGTGAAGTGCTCTTGACCCTAGCCTGCTAGGACAATAGCACTATATAAATCGGCCTATAACTAATTAACTAATATTAAAATTAAGAGTTAAAATGATACAACTGAGCAACCTGCAAGCCGTTTCAACTTCCATTCCTGAAAATCCAAATGCACTGTCTCCCTGAATGCACACAACTCTCTTTTCAGGATGATGATCTCGAGACCAAAGAGCGGCAGCAATCGCAAACCCACACCCAACACCCATTGTACCATATGTGCCAGCGTCAAGTCTGAGACAATAAAATCTCCTATTAATATTCATGTATATGAATATTCATAAGAATATACAGTATATGCCTATCAGCTAACAGAACAAAAATGTTTCATATGCTCATTGGTCATTTTGTAATAGACATAAATGAATTATGGGCTTTAGCCAGGAGTTGGTTTGGAAGAAGTAATGCATTGAGAAAGCACTTAATTTAATTGCATATATATTAGAATCGCCTGAAAAACAATTTGAAAAATAAATCAAATAGAAAATTCACATCTGCTTTAATACATATTCTGACATGCAAAATCAAGGTTTATTACCAAATTTTTGGTCACAATAATTTTGTTTAATTCACTCTATTTCAGCATTTCAGAATGGGATGCTAATGATTTTGACAAATGGAGCTTCAATTTTTTTATATAAGATAGAATTTCCATAGAAATGGAAATTTGCAAAGTGTAATCTAGATGGTTTTAAATTATTTAAGATTTGCCTAAGAGTAACCTTAAAATTACATTAATAGTCGCCATCACAACGTGTCTTCTATTAATATTTCATTGTCATCAATTCTGTACAACATAATAACATGCCATTTTGCATCACGATTTGCAATGGAAATGCTTCTGACCTGTGCCGAGGAAGAAAACTGCGTATCATTGTTCGCGCAATGTCCATTGTATTCGAGCCTTCGGTTATAATTAGACAATCACGAGGCAATAATTGGTCAATCTGCAATAAAAACCAAATGACCCTATAATGGCCTATACATTATATTGCATTTTAAATTTGTTAGAGTGGTTGCAGACATCAACATTTGTATTTATACACTTTCAGCTACTGTTAAAAGATAGCTTATTAGCCATGAAGCGAGTTTCATGAAATAAAAAAAAATTCTCCATAATTTTCCAAACATTGGTCCAAACAAGAGTGGATTTTAAAATTTTTATTGCATAAATGATATAATATTTCGCTAATCTGATACTTTGTTTCATTTCAGAATGATATATTACAGTTACTTTATTTCATTTCGGAATGATAGATTACAGTTTTCTTTTATGTTTAATCTTATTCATTCAAGTAAATGCTTACAAGCGCTGCTATAGATTTAAAACATGACAACATATGACTTACCTCAAATAGGGAATTGTAATAATTCATTGGAGGCGAAGATTCCTCAATTAATTCCTAAACAAATGTATAAATTTGATCTAAACATTTATAAAAGCTGCCAGCTAAGTGTATGTAACCAGTTTAAAATATCTTATACATTGTGCATAACATTAGAATATGATAGACTAGAATACAATAAATACTGAATGGAGAGTACACATATACATGGTAGTAGTTCCTGAACAATTGTAATTAAAAGTCAGCAAACTTTATAATCCCAGACAATGAGCTATTTCAATAAAACTATTTTAAAACACCTTTGTTGCTGTAGAATTTTCATCAATTTTCTTCTGCAGAGATCTCCACCAATCAGAATTACGACTGAAGGTGTAAGAATTATGATGCCTGGCCAAATCAGAGTTTATCTGAAATACAAAACAATAATCATGCACATATTTAAAACAATTTAAACACAATTTAAAATAAATTGTGATAATAAGATAATAAATGCAATGATGCATAATGTATCAATAGATATCATAAGATAATAACATTAAAGACACGTAAAGGAGGTCAGATTTCACCAAACAAACAGCATTTTAAAGGAGCACATTTGATAAATGAAACAAAAGCAGCAAGCACATTATGCGTTTAGAGGCAAAACAGACCTTATGCTGAAGCAATCATATCTAAAAAGGCAAATCAGCATCAAACTGAATTATAACAAATCACATAAAACATTGAAGAACTGAGGTTAGACATTGACAGATAGCATATGTACCTGGCCGACCACACTGTCAACATCCCCCTGCAACGCTACTGAGGCCGTAATATTGTTATGAATCTCTTCTGGAAAAGAGTCAACCTGTCACAAGCATATGATGTTTGCCTAAATACTCATTCAAGTAAAAAATAAAGAAAATATCAGAAAATAATTCAAGAGTGATTAAGTAAATCGTAAACAACTGTGGATGGATTGAATCAAATCTAATCAATATGACCAAACCAAAAAGTCAAACTAAAAAGCAACATGACTCTTGCAAGTTGCAATGTCAGCCCCAAAAATACAGAAGATAACTTCATAGCAATATTTGAGAGCTAGTTCGATGGGTGATGTCATTATCACCACCATCGTCATCATTATCATCATCACTTGGAATTTTTAAGTGGTCACTTACGAAAAAGCATCTGGTGCAATGGGTTTTGAATGGAAAATAAGAAAGGCAAAAGAAAGTGGCTTTGAGATATCTACATGGCTGTTTCTATGTATTCTGTGACCATACAAGACTGTGTTTTCTTAAAATTGCACAGAATGCATTGTCTTGCCTGTATGATCTTGACATTGGGATTAAACCTTGGTGGTTTCCCAAAGTGCAACATCCAATTTAGTCTGGCAGCCAACAGCAGGATGACATCGGCCTCCTTCAGTGCTCTATAATAAAAAAACAACTTAAAACTTCATGCATATATATAACTGTGACAATTAAATCATCATCACTGACCAAAAACATCTGAGGCTATATAAAAAATATCTCAGCTATCCGTCAAGCTTATATCTATATGAACTTGCATAAATCTGTGTATATGGAAAATGGATCATTAACATAATACGTTTGCATCACCACAATAATAATGTATCACTAGAAAGCATTTAATGGTAAATAGCTTAAGCATAAGTCAAGGTCACCAAACTATGGCCCACGAGGTCAATTTATTGAGCCCACCACCTAATTTTGCTTGACAAAATTAGATGCGATGTCACTATCTTTTTGCTAATGTTGCCTTCTTTTGATAACCTTTTGGTAAAAAATATGTTGGTTCTCTCGGTTTATTTTGTATAAAGTTTTTGAATGACTGTCAGTGACTGAGACTGTATTATCTGTCAAATTTAATGAGAACAACATTATTGTCGGTTACATAGATTATTCACGTTTGAGAGAAAATATATGAAGATCCAGTAAAAAAGTTTGTGAAAAAGTTTAGAAACGTTTAACTTACTTTTTAAAAATTTAGTTCAACCATTTTAGAAGTTTAATTTCAAACTAAAGTTTAACTAATGATTTTTAGTTGTAAAGTTTTAGTTCAATTGAATTATTTTAGTTTAGTGCCCATCATTACTGCTTTACTTATGGCCAATGTGGAATTCAAAACTTTATTTCTTTTTCTCAGACCTGTTCTGGCTTGCAAAGTGCTAAACAAAATGGTTATGATGCGGTCCGCGCCCGTTATTTTTTTAGCTATCTGGCCCACCATCATAAAAGTTTGGCGACTGGTGAGAGAAGTAATTAATCAGTCAAACCAACCTTGATCTAGCCGGTGCCACGCTCTGGTCATGGTCATCAGGCAACAAGCCCTTTCCCATCGGTGTTGGAAGGAACGGAAGCTTAGTTCGATTCAACAGATCTGCAATGGTCTTTTCAGCTCTTCCATATGCAGCTCCTTATGAAGAGAACTCAGAACATATAGTTGTTCTAAGGCAAGTTCAGTTGGCTGACCAATTTAAAAAAATAAAATATAGTGAAAAGTCATGCTGGTCTTAAACTTCAGCTTAAACTTATCAAGGGAAACATTGAAACATTGAAGCAAGATCTTGAACATTTCAATTAACCTCATATACATCACTAAAGAATTCTTGTGTGTAGGGTTCAACTAATAACCAATATTAAACCCTAAGCTTAAGGAACAATTATTGTGCAATTAAATTATAACGTTTCTTTAATTTATTTGCATATCTCTTGTAATATTTGTTTAATAAACTATAACACAAACCTCTTTTCAAATGAATTTCAAATTATTGCAGTTCTCTTGCATATTTGGATGGAAATTTCAAATCGCCCATTTACATCTGACATGATTATTGCATTGATGATTGAATGAATATCAAATATAAAGCTAAAGAACACAAACTCTTGGCGTTTCTATTAATTATCAAACATCATAAATCAAACCTTTGCCAACAATCACTAGAGGTCGCTGTGCAGCACACAAAATATCAACAGCTTTCTGAACCTGTCCTGGACAAGCAAGAACACGAGGAACATCCAAGCACGGTCGAGATATGTCTCTATAAATAATCCCAATCCAGGATTATGATAACCAAAATAATAAAATTTCACCATCATATATGATGCAGCTTTCATAATAAAGTTTGCTAATAGCAGTTGACTGGATTAAATAGTTCATTTTAAAAGCAAGTACATAAAGTATAAACTGTAACATCAAAATAAAGTGATTACAACACCCAATCTATAAATTTTATATTAAAACTAAAATTGAAATGACCACAAATCCAGCTTACATTTTCCTTGAATCAACCTTTTGCTTGATAAAATCAGCTGGAAGGTCAATGTAGCATGCTCCCGGTCGACCGTAAAGACTTGTGCGAACTGCCTAATATGCGTAACAAAAATCTAACCATTAAAACTCTTTCTTGCATTGGTTACACTTGACAAATTTATGAAATAATCATCAATATGGTATAAAATACATTTCACAAAATGTTGTGTAAGAACTCCAAAGAATAAATGCAGTACTATAAATGACATTTGTCATACAATAATATTGTACAAATAAAGCAGTGCAAAAAACATTGTACATCAGGATTCATTTTGTCTATAATAAAAGGCATGATAAATGGCATTTTTCTGACTGCTATATGAGAGTCTAAGATTAATAGCAAGTTCATCAGCATATATCAAACACACACTTCCAGTACACAGCAAAAGTCCATGAGTTTATAGCAGATCTCTAATGTTCATCTGCTACAAATTATTAGCCAAAACAAGTACTTATCCTACTAGTAATTAATATAAAATTGCCAGATTTATTGCAAAAATTAAGATATCAAATAGTGTATTTCAAAAGGCTGCATTTTTTTATACATAAATTAGGCAAATGGTTCTATTAGAGTATTTTAGTAGACAAATGTTGCAATATCAATAGTCAAAATTCATTTAAAAGAAAAGCATTTGCTTTAGTTCTCAAATTTTGATCTAATTCGCTATAGGCCATGTCACATTTGAAAACCAATCCACTCATTTGTAAAAATAATTAATATACATTATAATAATAACATAATATACTAGCTATAAACTAACTGACTTTGTGTCTCTATTCTCCAGAACCAAAGCAATGCTTTTTGAGCATTGTACAGTAACTGGTTCTTGAGCAACTTCTTGTTTAAATAGCAAAGATTGCTGTCTCATTTCCTTTCACTGAATATGTATGTGTCTGATGTACTCATTCATAGCTGGTGAGCCCTGGAGCAAATTGGAGCACCAGAAACAATCTACAGGGTTTCCAATTGTGGCTGAGGCTTTAATCCCAGCAAATCATGACTGGCAATCCAACAACATTGCATTGCACCACCTCAATTTCCCATTTTCACGGAAAAAACTTGAAAAACACTTCTGGCTACAAAACTAATATAAAATTTTACCTTTTCAACATAGAATGGAATTCTTCTCACACTGCTGGGTCTGGCAGAAAATTTGGCATACGGTTTTGTGGCAGTTACCTGGAAATTTAAGAATCAATACACATATCCAAACAAGTGACAGACCTTTTGAAGCACAAGTGTTAACAAATGGTAATCAGTTTACTAGATTCTCAACTTTTTAAAATTACTTAGAAAATGAGCAACTTCCTGCACTTAAAAACAAAAGTAAAATGGAAAGGTATAAACAACAAAATTGCCTGGAAACTAAAACTAAACAAAAACAACAAATACAAGAGAAACTAAAACTAAAAAGTAAAAAATTAACAAATAAACCAAAACTAAACTGAGACTGAAATGAAAAACTAAAAAACTAAAATGAAACTGAACAAGAAAATAAACAAAAAACTTAAAGAAAAAATTGTAACAATGAAAACAAAACTAAAACTAAATGTGTTTTAAAAACTAACATGAAAACTTAAACAAAAAATGAATCAAAATGAAAATCACACTGGTCAATGGTGAAAGATTTAAAAGACTAGCAAGAAAAAAATGGTTGAAATAAGTAATTACAATAATTACATAAATTACAGTAATTCCAAAGTAAATACTATGATGCTAGAATTGCTCAACCTATACACCATCAGACATCAAAGTGAAACTAGCCTGATTCAATTCTTGAAATGCTCCCATCGCCTCTTGATCAACGTCCATAGACCCAGAGATGACAATCAATGGCCTAAAATAAAAAGAAATAAAAAATAAAATAGTTAGCAATTAACCTTTTCATCTACAGCTTCTCCGATCATGAAAGCCAAATTTAAATTCCATGCATCACAATGCTGAAATTTTGGATATTTGCATCTGCTAAACTAGTGGGCGGGAAGATAGAAGAGTGGTAACAACAGTGGTCTGTAGAGCTGATGGAAGCAAGTTTGATACCCACAGGAGCCCTGGGGTTGACTCAGTCTTCACTTGATGGTAGTGATAAAAATGAGTAGCAATGGCAACATAAACAATTTCAAAGTAGAATTTCTTGTGCAAGGTGATACAAAACAACAATATTTAAAGAAAGTTAATGGCACTTTGAAAAACAAAACTTCTAATGAGTTAATGAGTTGAGAAGACTTGTGCACTCACCATCCGTTCTCATTCGCATTCTGCATTCCACCAAAAACATGCAGCAATCCTGGACCAGGAACAGTCAAACAAACCGCAGGCCTGTAAAACAAAACAAAATCATGGACTTTCACTGTCATGTCTACGTCTCAGACATCAAGGCAGGTGCGATTTGTGACCTGGACCAGTGGGGGGAGGAATATGTCGAGCTTGGGGGGGATGTAGTTGTTGGGAAATGCAGCAGTGGGGGATGTAGTGGTGGGGGTGTAGCAGTAGGGGAGATGCAGTTGGGCAGTGGGGGGAAGATCCCCCCCCTACAAATCGTGCCCTGCATCAAGGCATGGCTAAACTTAAAGCTGCTTTGTGTTTCAACATATCTATCTTTCTGTAACTATGTCCCCAACAAATCTGTCTCTTTTATTTAGAAGTTGTTTGCTCATTCTGAGGTCAGTAGCGGATCTATGGATTCAGTCTGGAGGGGTACTTCATGTTACATTCCCATTCTGCCTTGCCCCACTCTTTTCATATGGATCGATGCATGTTCTTAACATTATTGAAAGAGAAGAAAGACAATACATACTCACTTATTTATTCATGCCTCTATAACTTCTCTGCTTGCCATGGTAAGAAATTAGCAAACAAAATTTTTGGGCTGGGTTTGGGGCCATGTGCCCCCAGGTAGATTCACCCCATTTGATTTGAGATCCTAGAGTAAGCATTCTACCACAGAGAAAACATTGTGAAAAACGGTATAACAAAATTCTATTTACCTTAAACTATCTGTTGGATTAGAAATATTTGGTCGAAATAGCCGCTTCCATGAATCATATTACATTACCTTATGTAACTATGATGTCACCATTGATCCCTTTAAAAGTGCCTTTAAAAACTTAAAGTATTCCCCAGCATACTGCAAGGGGCCATTTCTCCAGAGTTGTACATAGTCATTAAATATTTTGATGGATAAAACAATTTCATGCACCACACCAAAACTGGACCAAAATCACAACAAATATCACTAGTAACTCCACAACTGCTACTCCAAGAATGTAAAAAATTCAAAATTATAAAATATAACACTTTTGGCAATGCTAAGACACTTACTTTTTTGTCAAATAGCCTAAAGCCGAAGCAGCATAGCATGCCTAAAATACAAACACAAAACATAAAACCTTGCAGCCTCATGCGTTGAGCTAAATCAGTAGTTCTCAAACTTCTACAGTAAAAAGATTCTTTGAAACTCTGCTAAATATGCAGACATTGTTACTAACACAAATTTTAAAGTAAGATTTTCAAGGCTACTATATTATAGACTAATCTAACCTTCTACAATGAAGTGTGAAATTGCAAAGTTTAACTCAGTCCAAAATCTACTTGTAGTTTATACTCTGAATCCACTGTCCCTATACTAGTTGTCTAACATAAAAATACTTTAATTGTATATACTTCAGAATATGTATTCAGTGTATTGATAATAGTTAACAGGAATAGATTCCAATGCAGTGAATCAGACTATATACCATAGTTGCTGCTTTGGTATTATTTAGACTTAGAATATGTGCACTCTTTCCATGGACCTCCTACTCTGGCTTCTCAGACCCCAGAGGCACAGATAATTTGTAAACCACTGAGCAAAATAAGTTTTGAATTTCGAAAATAGCAACACATCATCATATATTGCAAATTTTGTCACTTCCAGAGCCTTAGTGTTAACATCAAACAAGTTTTATCAAACTGTCTCTGGAAAACTTCATTATATTTTAGGATAATCGTAATCGTCTGATAGTAATAAAATAAGATACAGTAACCAATAGTAGGGGCCTATTGCTATAAATGTACTTATATTAACAGGTGAAGTAGAGTCATTAACAATAATTTGCTTAGCAATATATTGAAATTTTGCACAGTACCTATATGATGTGCTTAATAAGTGAATACAAAAGTACCGGGGTACTTACTGCCTGTTCATTTCTCATGCCAATGTACTTAATCCCATTTGCTTGTGCGATGGCAGCAAATTCAATTACTGGAACACCAACAATGCCAAAGATGTATTCTACACCCTGAAGTGATCAAGCACAAACCAACCAAAGACGTCAATCGTTTTAAGCGATCACACAAAGGACTAAAACCTACATAACTGGGAAGTTTCAATATTATGGTGGCATTATGTGATAACACCTTGGGAATCAGATGATAGGAACATCAAAGGGAAATCCAGACAAAATGGTGTGGTGCCTGGATGCATCTCAATTAATAATAATAATAATAATAATAATAATAATAATAATAATAATAATAATAATAATAATAATAATTTTAAGTGGTTCTATATTAAAAATACTTATATCGTTGGAAAGGTCTCGACGTAGTAAAACCACTTTTAAAATTTTATTTCTCTGGAAGGGGTTCAGATCAACTGATTGATTGATTGATAATACTGTGATTTTAAGTTTTAGGGGCAGACTTTCCACTGATTGACTGATTGATCAACTGATTGACTGATTGACTGAGTTCAGACTTTCTGCAACTATATGTACATCCGAACATACTCTGGCCTAAGTAAGTAAGTAAGATGAAACTTCTATAGCGCTGCCAGAAAATTTTGTGCAGTGCTCCAGATTATTCATGAGCGCTCAACCTGGCTGGGTGAAATCTATAGTCCGTAATCTGTAGCCCGTGGTGCTCAAGGCTAAAGATTCGTACTGCAGCATATATTATTTTTTAAACTATTAATAAACAAAAATATAAATACTTGTAATACTGGTGTTAAACTAACCTGCGCCTTAAGCGCCTGGGCTAGGACGGCTCCCCCAATAGTGACTGTATCGTTCTCGTCTCCCATTATTACTGGCACTGTCAATAATATTGACTCAATATGATCAACGATCTTTTAACAAGACATTCTGACTTCTGACCTTCGACCTTCTACTCTTCGCTTTCAAGAGTTTTAATCAAGGGTAAGTAAGTAAATGCTGTATACAGTGTTTATTCTAGCCATCTTGACATTGGGGGGATTTTAAATGTTTGGTGGAGAAGGTTTGTCTCCCAAAAACCTTGACAAGCAAAAAAGGTCATCTTACTTATATCCTTCTCCAATGCTCTGTCGAGCAAATAAATGATAATCCTTATATTTTTACCCCTTCTTAACTCTTTCACCCCGTCTTCCCTGTGGTCTTTTCCTTATACCCTGAGCTCCCGGGGAAGGTATGCAAGCGGTCGCTCTATCCCCTCCTGAATGGGTGCCGCAATTGACGCATTCCAGGAGGCAACAATACTTGGTTCTTGCGCCGAGACGGGGAACAATGGTGGTGACAGGTGGGCGGTCAAGCGTGCTATGCATGGAAGCTATTGAATGGCGTGCCACTGTTACTGACACATTCTTCGGTCCAATGGATTGCTTCTCGCGCTTCCGCGATCAATGAATGGTGGACAGGTGCTACGTTCTCCGGATACAATGGGGACCCGAAAAGGGCCTTGCGGAATATGGGAAAAGACAGATCGATGCCGCAAAATCGGCCTTGCGAGTCGAGAGAGTTAAAAGAACCCCTCCCCCCACTAGTGACGCACTTTGGGAGGGGGAAATTCCCATCCCAATGCAACATATATAAATTTTGGGGGGAATTTTAAAACTTTGGGGAGGAGAATTCTCCCAGAGAAGGCCTAGAATAAACACTGGCTGTATATATGTACATATATAATAATAATAATATAAATATAATAATATATATATATATATTTTTTTTTTTTTTTTTTTTTTTTTTTTTAACCCTCAGTACTTAGTTCCCGAGGACTTATTACAAAAAAAAGTCCGGAGACAGAAAATATATACTCTTCAGCTAGCGTCTTGACCCGGATCAGAAGTAGAGAAAGTCCCAGAAGGCGATCGCATTAAATTAGGTTGTAACGTCATGGAAATGCGTTGGAGCAAAAAACTTCTCTCTCTTGTGTCTCCGGAAAGAACGGATTGACGACCCAACTCTTTTATGAAAAACTGAGTGCGTCGTGACTGATAGGACCAAGAGTCTCGAAGGCCAATGGCAAGAAGAAATAGTCGGCCGACAAATCAGTTGCTTGGCGACTTTTAAGACTGATGCTGCTTCAGCAAAAGCTGGGTAGAGAGACGTCAATGGCAGATGAGTGGCAGCGATTTTATTTTGACGTCCCACACCAGGCAGCGGCCTAATCATGGTCATGCCGTCCGGTCTCTTTCCATCGGATCTGAGAAGACCAAACGGTTCCTCAAAATGAATGGTATGCCAGCTCGCACCAGGGCCCGGTAGACTACGTCATTGAGCATGGAATGACGTGCAAGGCGACCTGGTCCGAGTTTGCAGAAAATCCAAATATTATTTTCCTGGACCTGATCTCATGGGACAGAGATGCCGCTTTACAGATAAAAATGCGCCAAGACGGAGACCCACTGCAACTCTGATTGTCTCGTCGTATTTTGGCGCAGACCACAAGAGCTGATGGGCAAAGCATGAAGCCAGTCGCTGGCGTGTTCCGCTTCCAATGCTCTTAGGCGGGCCTGATGGTATTGGCTTTAGGTCGGAGCTGACCAAATGGTCATCTCCTGAGAATTATTTTAAATATCCCTAAATCTTGTTTATCGAGTGAGCCTGATGCTGGAATGGGGATCTGGCTTCCTCCATTTGGTGAGAATTGCAGCCTCGTTGAGTCAATGGCAGCCCAGCCTTCTGGAGAATGGATGACTGGAGTCCGCGGGTGCTCGCAGCTGAAGCCAAAAAAATTGAAGATGCCAGCCCTAGACAGATAAAACTCCAGTCCGCCATCTCTAATGAAATGGCGTGGCCTGAACCCATTGGTTGTTCGATAGGCGCATGTTTAGGATCCTGCTCAGTCCCATGGCGCATTGTGTCGTCAAAACTTTCCAGTAAAGGATGGCCGGTGCAAGGAGAACCGCAACATGTACAGCAGCTTTGTGTGAGTGAGGGACAGTTTAAGAATTAGGCGTCCTGGGTGTGTATTAATGGTAAAATGGCTCAGTGCGGTGTGCAGTTCGGTTATGCGCCGCGACATAAGGGTCTCGAAGGCCTCCGACAGAGAGGGTGCCAATCAAGTTTTACAATCAGATTGGATGCTCTTTAGCATCCACCCACAGGACATATATATATAAATATATATATATAATATATATATATATATATATATATATATATATATATGTGTGTGTGTTCTATGACTGTAGTACTGTACTGCATCATGTTATCTGATGTGATGTATTAATGGTCAGCCCCAGTGAAATGTGTCCGAGATTTCACTCCAGCATGCAATTGCTTTTTGTAGTTGTGAATACATAGATTGCAAAAGAAATGGAGAATAAGAATGCTCAAATCCACAAGTTTTTCAATTCTTGATTGTACCTTTTATCTTGCAAAACTTTATCTATTATTAATACACTAAAGTTAATGTATGAAATTCATCTTCAAAGGTGAAATTTGCAGGTAGTGTATTAAAAGTCAGCTTCTGTCAAAATGGGCATGAGAAGCAATACTAAGATTTTATTTTAGTCATTAACATTTAATCATGACCACTATAATCCTCTAAACATTGGTGGAATTGAGGCTCAAACTCTTTCTCAAAATGAATTGATTTGAACAAAGCTCAGTAAATGTAGTCTCACACTAATTCTTTAATGTTTTATATCTTTAATTTATATCTTTTATATCTTTAATGTCTTTTTATATTCCACTGTACAAATTTTGTTAGAAAATTAAAATATTATTATTGTGATTCATGACAGAGAATAGTTTAAGGATCATTAATGCTTTGAGAAATAATTAATGAAACACAAAATACAGCAGTGTATTTTGGTTAATAATAAAGATAAAACAAAGCAGCTTCAGTTTCCTGCCATCTTTAATTTCTAATCCAATTCATAGTTTGTATTACACTGTATATTGGTTTTATTTGCATTGTATTTGACCAATATTATATATAGAAAATCCATTTTATATATCTCTAAATCTTGTTGAAGGCAGCAATGTCAACCGACTGAACGAGTTCCTCAAATTTTGTTATTTCTTCTTCCAGGAAGTCAGTTCCAACCTTGAAAAGCAATGAAGGCATGATCAGTCAAAAAGTCAAACAAATTGTAACTCTCAACCCTAGGGAAGATAAAACTCTTTTACACCACCCGGGAATGAAATGGTGGGGTGGTTACCCCGCTGCCTTCCTCAAACAATTATGGGTAAACAACATGTCCAACAGCATTGTGCAGTGGTCAGATTCAAACTTGCGACTTACTAATTGCATGGCAAGAACCCTATCATTATTCCACTGTGCCCTCTCTTAACCCCTTAACTGGGCAACTATTTGTAACTCAATGTAAAATGGACGAGCGTTACTCGGGGCACCCAGTTAAGGAAATGTCTGACAGAGATTACCGGCAATCAAGTTTTACAATCAGATTAAAAACCTTTAGTAACAACACATGCTAAATGCACAGATAAAACTACTCATTTTGACATATTTCTACTATTAGATCATTTTTCTCAGGGTTCTAGCTAATCCCAATTTTGTTGTCTTGTTATTATAAGACGGCTCAAACTAAATAACTACCTTGTCATCTTCTACAACACAGGTAATCTGCAACTTCTTTATGCCGTAAGCAAGAGGTACAAGTTTAGCTAAAACACACAACAAAAGTAAGTTCAACCTAATTCAAATTGCATCAGCAACTTTGAGTATTTCCAATTTGGAAAAGCAAAAATTTTGTCATGTAGCCAATCACTGATTTCATTGTTAAGATATCACAAATAACAACGTCTGATTTTAAGTCCAGAGAGAGATTAGACTTTCCACTAAACATTACTACCAGAAATAACAACATTCCCTAAAACTATACTGCACAAGAGCAAAACACAAAAATGATATTAAGGTAAACTTCCTAAAAGCCTTCAAATTCATGTATTGTTGAGTTTTGGTGCAACTGCTGCCAACTTCATTACCAGAAGTAATCAAAAATGTGAATCATAATTATAGGTAGCACAAGCTAAGTGGAAGCAATACATCTATACCAACTGCAAAACAAATATCAATATATGGCATATACAAAGCGAGACAGAAAAACTTACATGCACCCCAGAGAAGCCCATCACACTCAACAGATCGTACAGCCTTTTCGACTTCAGCCATGTCAGTTTCATCGTCCCATGGCTTTACATCTAGCAAAATGTTACTTTTGGCAATAATTACAGCTTCTGTAAAAAATAAAACACAGCATACTTTGAACAACAAAACAAAAGTAAATGTCTTCTCAGAAACATATATATTATATAAGCAACCAGGATCCTCACATCTATAAAAGCTGGCAATTTCAGGAAATTTAGCAGCAAAACAGAAGATCAAACAGTATCAGAGGAATAATAAATGCAGCAAAAGACTTCAATAAAGCAGCAAAAAATACATTGGAAACTTAATGCTGATCCCCTAGTCATAGGACAAAAAGTTAATTTTTGTGTATCACTTTATGCACCCATTTCCATTTGATATCATTGGAATGGGCTCAAAATACTTAAATATGACCCATACTGAAGCTTCAGTATGCAAAACACAATAAACTAAATGACTGACTTGCACCTTTAGGTTTAATGACTGGTCAAAAATTGATCAATCAAAAGCACAATAAAACAAATTAGATTATAAGCAGTATTACTGGTAGATAACAATTTAAAACCACGCACTTTTGGATTTTTTTGCTTCGTAGGCAGCCAAACGTTCTTGTTTTATTCTTTCAGCCTCTGCATCCTCTTCCTCGTCAGATGCAAATGGATCGAAGTCGTCATCGTTGTCATTGTCCTTCTTTTCATCCTTTGCTGGGGAAGGTCCATTTGTCTCCTCTGCTGGCTTCTGACCAGGAAAGCTGTTTAAATCAAAATGACACAAGGAACATCATATAAAGCTAAGGTGCCTATTTATAAAATAAGGGCTGCCTATTTATAAAATAAGGGCTCATCCATATAATATGTATGCAAAAATGCATATTTTCAACCCACCCGTTTGCACACCGTACATATGCAAAATCTCCTAAATCTAACACCCCTCAGTGCATAAATACTATCATCATCATCATCATCATCATCATCATCATCATCATCATCATCATCATCATCATACTTCAGGGCGCATAATGAAACCAATGCGCCTCGGCTTATAAATTGAACAGATATGTTTCCAGTGATGCGAGAAAAGTTGAGTGGATGAGTGATTTGTCTCTGAGATACGGCGGCAGAGAATTCCAGAGTGCACGACCGTTTACACGAAAAGAACGAACAATCTCCGATTTTAGTTCTCGTGCATGGCGTTGAGAGGATACGATTAGAAAGTGATCGCATGCTGATCGGATGGTTTCGGTTTATGTCACATAGTAATTTACAATCCCGGATGAGGTATTCCGGTGCTTCAGCTCTGAGAAATTTGACTACTGGGGAAATTATCTTGACCATTATCCTTTTCCATGCCGGTAGCCGTGAAGGGTCTGTAGGATTGGAGTGATGTGCTGGTGTCTAGAAATTCGGTTTAGGAGATGTGCAGTGAAGTTTTGTACTACTTGCAGTCTCCTGAGTTGACTTTCGAGGATTAGGCAAAGCAGACTATTACAGTAGTCAAGACATGATGTAATGAACGCATGAATAAGCGTATATGCGACTTCTGTGGTAAGAGAGTCTATGATCGGATGGAGCTGACGGTTGGAAGAAGCTGCTTGAGACTGCTTTACTTATGTGATCAGTCATTTATGTGATCGGTCATGGTAAGACTGTTAATAAACATGAATTTTTAAATGAAACATAAACAAAAATAAACTTCAAAATTTAAAGACATGTTTGAATCAAGATTTTAAGGCAGAACCAATAAGATAAGAATGAAAGTCACCTGTCTTTCTCAGCACCATATGAGTTAATGTGGTTGTACCACCTTAGAATATGAGCATAATCAGTAGATGGTAGGCCAGACAGTCTGCTAAATACTGATGTATCTGCCTGACTTGGCTGGTATCTGCAAAAATAAAATCATAAAATTAAACTGTCAAGAAACTCTATCAATTCTGCTGCCAATTAGTCAAGATTTAGTTCCAGGCTAAAAAATCCAGCCTATTGCCCTAGCATATCCGTCATAAACTGTCTACAGATTGTCCAGTCTGATATCCTGGATTTGAGCTTGGGCATTATGCAGCGATGTTATAAAAGTTATGATTAAATCTGATTGAATTTGTCAGTATGTCATCTTAATCACTACAAAGCACCGAGAAGCGAATATGAAACATATAAATGCAAATATTAACTATTAAAACTTTATCAACCCCCTGCGAACTGAAAATGGCAAGCGATCGCGCTATAAAATTCACATTTTCAACAACACTATCAATTATCTTAACACAATTAATACTTTATTACATGCTTACATAAAATTTTATCGGTTTTAACACGTGATAGATCCCAACAGACAACTTAAAACCCAGTCGTCGTCATATCATTATAAATAACCATAATTATTATTAGCATGAATAAATCTTCCAACAATAAATGGATTTGATGGATGGCGGAAATATCACTGTAGAGGGAAGAAGCCCACTGCAGGTCTTACCCTTCGATGTACGATCTGGTCTGAAGAAAATCGTCGAGGGTCTTGAGACCGGCGCCGCTCTTCAGATCGCCGAAAGACATTTTTCTTAGTTTTTTCTGCCTGGGAGAGAACAAAACCCGCGAAAGCGACTTCTCGATCGAGCGACAGACAACGTGGACCCAGCCTCTGCACTGCAGTATCGACCGACCAAAGAGACCGAACACACGGCCAGGACGGACCACTTCCGCCATCCGGTGCCGCTAGAATCTTGGAATTATTACAGAGTGCTATAATTGGGAGCTTCTAAAGATCTTTAATGACCCGTAAGGCCTTTTATGAAACATGACAAGAGACAGGACGACCTGGAGTCATCTCGTTCAAACTCATCGTCATCCTAACAGATGATGGATGAAAAACACAGAAGAACAATTTCCTTCGTAGGTCTGTCGAGATCCGTAAAGCGTCCCTGGAAAATGCTTCGTGTCCACGCCTTATTTCACTGGGGATCCTGGATATATCCGTCCATTTTACATTGAGTTACAGTTAAATACACGGTTAAGGGGTTAATTGGCGTCTGATGATTTGACAAGCAGACGGTTCTAGAGTCCATTCGTGGAAAATTGTCCATTCACTCCCAATCGTCAAGGCCATATGTTTTACATGTGATCTCTGGGACCATGTATTCTGAGCAGAACTATTTTGGTTTCGGGACAATAAATTCTCTCGACTCCCAATCTCCGTGGCCATGTTTTAGCTTACCTGGGATCTTTGGGTCCATGTAGTCTGACCATGAATAGTAACTCAACTTCGGTTAGACAAGGTAACGTGATCTGTGTAGTAAGTTATTTGACGCATTAGCCCCCCTCTCTCTCTCCCTCCCTCCCTCTCTCTTTCTTTCTCTCTCTTCTCTTCTCTCCTTTTCTCTCTCCCCTGCAGTGTTTGTTGTGCGAATCTTGTAGATTGTATAGCCTATAGTGTAGGCCTACACACTTTATTTCAGGGGTGGCCAATCTGCGGATCCCGAGCCTGCAGGGCTCTTCTAGCAAAATCTGCGGCTCTCGAAAAGTAAAAAATGAGCAGATTAAAAAAATCAACAAAATGTTAAAACACACAATTGCCACACAACAGTAATAAGTTTGCCTGCTTGCAAATTTATCATAGGTCCCGTGAAAACAGCAGCAGAGTTTTAACTTAATGAAAATTTGCAAATAACTATAGATCACACTATAGGTCTACCTCGTTTTCGTGTCTAATAATTATTGTGGCAATGCGACTTCCAAGCTGTTGACAATTATTGTCAATTGCGGCTCTTCCCTTCTATTGGTTTGGCCATCTCTGCTGTACAGTATTAAATTTTTGTTAGGCCTCTAATGAGTCGTCTAATGACGCACGTACTACACAACAGCCATGCAGAGGCGTAGCGAGGGTATCCGGCGCCCGGTATCAAGCTCGTGTACTGTCGGCGCCCTCAACTACTGACGAGCAAAAAAGGTCATCAAATTAGTTCATTTGGCGGCATCGGCGCCCTCAACTCTATACGACGCCCCTCTCCTATGGTCCTGACGAGCAAAAAAGGTCGTCGCAATTGCTTCTTCTTATTTATTATTTATACAAAAGCACGATTTTGGTAATGGAGGATTCGACGCAAGATTGAATATAATTTATTTGTTTAAAAAAAGACACCAGTCAGACTGCGCGTCCTCCCTCCGTTTGGCCTTCGCGAGGAAGACCAAAGGAACGATCATCGCTGAGCCCTGCCGTGTAGACTGCGAACAGTCCACTGCAGAGTCTTTCTCACGCTCAGGAAGACGCACTCTGTCTCATCATCCTGGTGTGCGGTCCAGTAATCAGTTTTACCTGACGTCCTGGCGATACATACTATAGAAATGATCCCTAAAAGTATGATCTTAAACTAGTTAAACAAGCTCACCCTACTTAAGCTGATCGAATGTGACTGAAATGGGTATGTAATAACAGTTTCAGTAAAATTGCCTAGAAACAATTGAATTAGCTATAAAGTGAACAAATTACAAGAGTATTGAAAGACACGATATTAAAAACATATTTTAGAGGAAAATGTGTAGCATAGTTAATATTATTCAAATCAAATGATAGACTAATTTTCCGCAACCTATCATTTCACACTTGAGCCTAATCATTAAGGCTTAAGTCGACGCTAATTGTATAAGCGATGTTCGGCAGATGGCAGTACCTAAATGTTGTGGCTGGTTTCATTTTCATGATCTACCGCCCAATTTAATATTAGAAATGAGTTGATATTAGCAGGGGCGGCGCTGGGGTTTGTTGGCTGGGTGGGTCTAATGCAATATACACAACCAGGACCCGGCTCAGACTACCCCTCTCCCCCCAAAATCAAAATTTCTCTGCGGATTTACACGATTTGCTCTGGTGCCCCTGCCCCCTGCCCGAGGCTGGGTGGGTCAGGACCCGCGGACCCACCCCCCTAGCGCCGCCTCTGGGTATTAGTGTCGCATATGAAGAATAATCGTACTGTACTTAATCGCCACATCCACAGTCACGAAATTCGAATAATCTGTGGTTTAGGCAAGTGAATAAATCGCATTAAAATTCATTTTTCCAAAGTTCTGGAGCAGGTTTCCTTTAACACACGCGTTTCCTTATAGAGGAAAAGGTTTTTAAATATAAGGTTATAACCTTTGCGTACACCGACGGCAATCTGATGCAAAACTTGGGGGTGTCCACTGCCCAGACCTACCGTGGGATGAACCATTCACCTCCTTCCTTTTTAACGGCGGTCGGTGCCCCGCAAATTTGTCTAAGTTTTAGAAGGCAATAAGTGAGTTAATTTTAGTGCATTTTGGACATAAATCAAAACCTGTCACACAATGGACCAGATATCCTAAGACGCGGGTCATCCCTCGATCGACTTACTAATTAAGCAATGCACTGGCGTAGCGAGGGTATCCGGCGCCCGGGGGCAAAGTCTACCGTTGGCGCTCCCAACACTGCTGACGAGCAAAAAAGGTCATCGCACATATTTCTTCTTTTTTATTATGCATTTCACTTGCCCAAATACCCGATTTTGGTGCCCCAGCCCGGCGCCCGGGGCAGCTGCCCCGGACCCCCTCGCTACGCCACTGAAGCAATGCTTAGTAAGTCGATCGAGGGATGACCTGCCTAGGGCCTGTCAGAAGATATCAGTGGCGTAGCCAGCTTATGCAAAGTGCGGTTGTTAACTAGAGGCACTATGCAACTGAATTCCAGGGGGTTCCGCGGCCGACCCCCACTACACCCAGGGATATTTCTAGGATTGATTGTTGTTTGAACAACCCCAAACAAACCCGTGGCTACGCCACTGGAGGATAATCGACAGGACTTTGATTTTGTTGATATCCCTCGTTCTCAGTCGCTGGCTCTAGTGTGTACTGTGTAGGCCTAATCTATCATAATGGTTTTTCTCTGCCATAATCTAGTATAAGGTGAGAGAGAGGATCGCTTCTATCATTGTTTCACCTCGCCTCTCTGCTCCGGGAATCTCTCTCTCTCTCTCTCTCTCTCTCTCTCTCTCTCTCTCTCTCTCTCTTTGTGAGAAGATTTCCTCTCTCTCTTTCAGTGAAGTACACATCGATTCTATTCAAATCATTCAATCGGCCTATGTTACCATCAGCTGACTGTTTGAATCCTTCCTCCTCGACACATTTCTCAACGGTTTGCGTAAATCCCACGACTGATCCCATCAAGAATAGGGGTCCGACTCTGTTAACTTTAATGTCCCGCCATAAAATCGGGCCTAAATATGAAGAAAAAACAACGGTAAAATCTTTAAAATGGTAAAAAAAATAAAAACAAAAAAGCAGAAATAAAAAAACACATCAAACGGTAAAAATAAAAACTATGACATTTGTTATGACATTGGCTACTGTCCTATGCTGTCCCATGGGTCCCATGGGACATACCTATTTGTGCTGTCCCATCCCCTGCGATAATTTCCATGGGATTTCCATGGGAATACCATTTCCATGGAAACCCTGGTAAAGTCCCAACCACAGCAAAAAATGTTCTACGATCTTTGTGTTCACCAACGTCATTCTATTTCATCATAAATGGATTCCGTCGGTCGTACTGTTGGATGGGGCTTTAGAAATTCGTACTGGGGACAGTCTCTGAATTGAAAATGCCCTAGCGCTTCGTAGCTTTGTTGTTGTTGTTGCTGTTGCTGCTGCTGTTGTTGTTGTTGTTGTTGCTGCTGCTGCTGCTGCTGCTGCTGCTGCTGCTGCTGCTGCTGCTGCTGTACCTCGATAGTTTCGTCTTCGACGTACGCGTAAGTATTCGGATCAGTTCTGCCGCTGTTAGTTTTCAAATCGTCTGTAATGATAGAACATATTAGAAATGCACGGTCGTCAAACGTAGAATTTAAACGTCAGACACACGTTTCAACAAGAACAAATCGAGGCTATTCAAGTCTACGCCATGGGTATTCAACTAAATTTCACGAGGGCCAAATTTTTATGGCTCTTGCCAGAGGGTCAGATAAATATATTATTTAGACAAAACATATAGTTCATAAGTAATAGAAAACAGGCAAGTTGAAAGTAAAACATTAAAAATATTTCGCAGATGTTAGGAAAAAGTTACTTAACGCTTTAGTATCTTTGCGGGCTAAACTACATTCCTTGGCGGGCAGGACCTGAGCCGATGGCAGCCATTTGAACACCTCTGGTCTACGCTATCACGAAGTTACTGTATATACAGTTTTAGGCCTACAATGGAAGACGATGAAAACTACGATAAATTGAAAATAGCAAGGACCAGGGGCGTAGCCAGGAATTTGATTTGAGGAGGTATAAATATGGGGGGTATAAATGTTAACTATAAACTACATAAACTATATAAGCAACATATAACCATGCACATACAAACCACATAGAAAACTTTAAGGTAGACTGATTTGGGGTATATACCCCCACCCTCCGTCGCTACGCCCCTGACAAGGACAGAGACAACCACAGTAGGCCTAAATGTTTCCAGGCAACCACAGCTCGACAACCGTTGAATTTCCTCTTTTCCTCTTCTCTCGTGGTCATTTGATAAATAATTACCAGCCACTCTTAATGAAATCCTACCTCTAATTGCGCAAAATTTCTAGTTTCTGTCTTGCTTTTGCGATAATAATGTTATTTGGCTTAAGCACTTTCTGTTTTTGTAGTCTCTCTCTTATACGAATGCACAGTTGCTACTAATAATAATGTGATTTTAAGGGGTTTAGGAGGCTAAGTAAGCCTGTGTGAAAACCACTAATGTTACCATCTGCATTCAATAACCTAGTTTATCGAGATAGCCTTTGAATCCGTTTACTGTTTCAACTGTCACTCCCACCTCGTCCAAGCTGTTCCATTTGTCCACAACCCTTGCACTAAAAGTTTTTCTTTCTTGGACCAACCCTCTGCTTAAACAATTTGCATTTGTGGCCTCTTGTGCTGCTATAGTGTGCCAATGTAAAGAATCGATCATATGGCACATCTACTTTCCCAGTAATTATTTTGTATGTTTTTATCAAATCCCCTCTCTCTCTTCTCCTTTCTAATGTTGTCAGTCCACAATATTGAAGTCTTTTTTCGTAGCTTCGTTGTTCGTTGCTCGTCTTTGCACTTTTTCTAAAAGCTCTATATCTTTTTTCAAGAATTGATTCCATGCCTGAACACAGTATTCTAGATGAGGCCTTACCAATGACTTATAAAGTTTTATGATTATATCTTTGTCTCGATTCACTATTGTCCTTTTCATCATTCCCAACATTTGGCTACCCTTTTTTGCTGCCTCCATGCATTGGTGAGATTGATTCATACTTCTATAGATGATTACCCCAAGTCTTTTTCTTTTTCTGTTGTGGTTAGAACCTTCCTTTCTAAAAAAATTCATTACCGTTATTAGATTTTCCAACATGCATTACAGAACATTTACCAATATTGAAAAGCATCTGCCAGTCCACAGACCACTGAAACAATTTCCTTAGATCCTCCTGTAAAATGTTAGCATCATCCTCTGAGTCTATATTTCTACATATCCTTGTATCATTGGCAAACTTTGAAATTTAGGATAGTAGTTCTTCATCGATGTCATTTATATATATTAGAAAAAGCATTGGCCCCAGCACTGAGCCCTGAGGCACTCCACTAATAACTCTTGCCCATTCCGAATGGTCTCCCCTAATGCCAACCTTCTGTCTTCTTCCCTTCAACCAATTTTGAATCCATCTGAGAATATTCTCCCTTATTCAACAGCTAGCCTTCAGTTTGGCAGCCAGCCTTATGTGCTGCACTTTATCAAAAGCTTTGGCAAAATCTATAAATACATTATGTCTACTGCCTTGCCCTCATCTAGTTTATCAAAAACCTCCTCCAGAAAGTCCAACAGGTTGGTCAGGCATGAACGCCCCTTTGTAAATCCGTGCTGACTATCTTTAACAATTTTCTGCCTAGTCAAATGTTCCAAAATGCTCTCTTTCAGTATTTTTTCCATAACTTTACCGATAACAGAAATTAGGATTGCTGGTCTGTAATCGCTTGGTTCACTTCGTTTTCCCTTCTTGAACAGTGGGCTGACTAATGCATCTCTCCAGTCTTGTGGTATTACTCCCGTTCTGAGTGATTCATTGATTATATAAGCAATTGCATGTCCTATTTCATTTCGAACTTCGTAAAGGAACTTCGGATGTAATCATGGGCTCTTGTCTGTCTTTAAATTGGTCAAAACCTTGATAGCACATTCTTTTGTACACACTATAACTGTTAGCATTTCTTCTTCGTTTCCATTGAACACAATTTTGGCTTCTGGCAACTACTACTGCTAGATTTTCGAAAAACATCATAATTAGAAGATATAGCAAACAGTTTGTCCGTGAAAATTAATTTAAGAAACGTCTATTTCCAACAGTGGTTATTATAGTCATAGCGTGTGATCATTAGCAATTAGGCATAAATGTAATTGCAGGAAATTAGATGATTGGTTCGGCGTCGAAGGTTTCGGTGACCAACGAGTTTTACCTCAATCATGGTACAACCTTCTCGTGACAATTATTTGCTATACAATTACACGCTCATGATCTTGATGTGCCGAATTATAGAGAGGGTCTATGCAGTGGCGTAGCCAGCTTATGCAAAGTGGGGTTGTTAACCGAAGGCACTATGCAGCTGAATACTGAAGCCGCGGTCGACCCCCCCCCCACCACTACCCCTTCTTCGACCAAAAGTCAACGGATTTACATAAATTGTGTTGGTCATATTTTTGGAAATGGGGTTGTTTGAACAACCCCAAACAACCCCGTGGCTACGCTACTGGGTCTATATTGTCAAGCAACTCGTAACTACGATTCAGATCTATTTCATGATGATTTTAATCATGAACTAGACCTATGTAGAATTTAGGCCTCACAGCAGAACCTCGTATATTTTTTAAGAAATCGCAATCATTTGCCTTTTAGCTGTTTTATTTTCTTGTGAAATGCTGTGTGTTCTTTCTGTGTTGGTCTAACTCTGCATTGTTCATGTTGCCACTTTTCTTTTGTCTCTTTGCATTTCTTATAACTGCTTTATCAAGTTTCCGATGTTCTTCAGTATTTGTCAGTTAGAGCATTTTTAAAAAGTTTCCATTTTCCTCTATGTCCATTTCATTTTCCAGTAGCTCAAACCTGTTCTTGGCTTCTGCTTCATAATCTTCGTTAATACAGTATTCTATCTGTTATTAGTAACCTCCAATCATGTTTGGCGCATTTCTTAGCTTTTCGTGCACGTTTTAGATTTATTGCAATCTCGGTCACAATTAGTGTGATCGCTTCCACAATCTATGCAATCAATCCGGTTCCGAACTTTTTCATCTGGTCTCTTCTCTTTTGAAAATCTTGCCGGAGTTGTTAAATAAACCTTCACGTCTTAGAAATTTCAAGTGAAATATTTGTTATAAAGAAACTATCAATTGGTCAGGGAATGTAAAACGGTCATTGTACCTCAGTGGCGTATTTAGGTTCATGCTCCTGAACCATAGCATACAGCTTTGGTCCTTCCCTTCGGTTGCATCGCAAAATTTTTTAAAATTTGTTTAGGGGAGATTTGCTTAACTCAGTTGTAGCAAACCTGCTGTCACTACTGTAAAGTTTGTATTATTAATAAACTGAATCACTGTATATTATTGCGGAACATATAAGTTATTTTTCGAACTTCCTCAATTTCCGCATAACCCTTTAGGCCTTTTTAAATACACCCCTGTTGTACCTGATTCTCTGTGTTGTTCAAGGTTTCTTCTTTGCAATTTATAAAGAACCACTGCGACTAGGATTATAACAATGCAAATCCCAGCAGAGACGACGACAGCTTTTACAAGAAACGTGGTGATGTCTGGAAATATTCAAATAAAAATAATGTTATCGTTTGAAAATTTCGCCTTTCTTGTTCTATTAGGCAATACGTGAAGAGGACGCAAGATCCGTTAGCTATCCACTGCCCACTCTCCGCCTTCAGCAGGAGCCGGCGACTAAAACGTCCAGAAAAACAGCGAGACCTCTGGATACTTGATATCTACCCAGTGGCGTAGCGTGACTTTTGGGGGCCCGGGGGGCATCTTTGCCACGGGGGCCCCAAAGTCCCAAACTTTCGCAAAAAAAACAAAAAAAAAACGTCATCACCTTTTTTTTTTATCCTGACGAGCAAAAAAAAAAAAAGGTCGTCAGCACGTTTCATTTCTAGGATTATTAGGGTTAACCCTAACTTAACCCTAGCTTAGACCCCTCTTTGGGGGCCCCCCCCAGCCCGGGGCCCGGGGGGCAGTCAACAAAGTGCCCCCCCGCCCCCCCCCCACGTTACGCCACTGTATCTACCAGTATCTCCCGTGGTTTGCCATTGAAACGCTCGGTCCAATCAACCGCGACGCTCTCCCCCGTCCTCAGCAAGTTTGGTCGATGCATTTTCGAGTAATCCGAAAATGACAGAGAGGTAGGTAGGAAGAGAGGGAGGCATGGAGGGAGAAAGGTATAGATGGAAAGGGGAGGGAGGGATATAAGAATGTAGAAGTGAGTGAGTGAGTGAGGGACGGACGAGTGAAAGATGGCAGTGACCGCTACAGAATCATCACGTGAAAAAGGATCTTTCTACTATAAATGTCGACCCTCCTGATATAAAATTGGTCTTCCTGGTACCAATTTGGACCTTTCTGGTGTCTGGGGCCCTTTAGTCTCGAGGACACTTAGCCACGTGGTACGTGGGTCCAGGGTTATTTCTAGGATTATCAATTTGGGGATGTCGGTAAATTCTGGGGGTCCCTTGCCAACCAAAAAAGCATGACAAGCAAAAAAGGTAATCCCATAGCTGAGATTGGGATGTCGGTCTCAAATTGGGGGTGTTGGGGAGGTGTTAGGGGGTGTAAAAATATCCCTGCGTGGGTCATATTGTTGCTAAACCGGTGACTATATGGCTAGAAGGCGAAGTCGGATATTTGCTTGAAGATTATTGTGAAAATGTTAACTAACCTCCGAAATTGGAATCCTCTGAGTTGTCGCTGCTGGAATAAGTTCGTCCTATAGTCAGGAAAGGTCAAAGTAAGATTACAGATTAGACCTATATTGCTTATTCGAAATAGTAGAAGCATCGACCTATATACATACGCACCGTTTACGCCAATTCACATAATTCAATGCAATAGCAGAGTTTGCCTGACTTAACTACTTCTATCTTCCAACATAGTTCAGAAATTGTCAAGAGCGCTGAAGGGATGTAACTGAAATATCGACTATCAACGGAGGTCATCCTCAACTAGTGAATCTTTAAACTTCCTTTCCCCCCACCCACCCAATTTGCTGCAATTCGAATACTGTTTACAAGTAAATCTAGTACTCTTCAAAATCGCGTAATTCATAAATATGTCATTGAATGCAGCGCCCATATTAATTTGAATGTAATTCTTCTGCTGTTATTTTCCAAGAACGTTGAGCCACTACCTGATGACGAAATCGTTACATCATAATAGGAAGTGAAATCGCTTTCCGTAGAAGTCGAAGTAACGGCAATTGTCGGTTCTTTCCGACGAGCATAAATTATAACAAACAACAGAACAATCAAATGTGCCTACACATGTTCTATTACGAGCAATGAGCCAAAGTAAGAAGTAGGCCTATGTATTGATTTTTCATCGTTTTCAGTCAGTACTTCATTGCAGAATGATAAAAAAATATATACGTGTGGTATTTAGACACAGGTCTAAAACTTTAACTCGAACAATCAGACTTTTGAGGCGTTCCCTCGTTTCACTTGGATCCTAGAATTTTCTCTCCGAATCAATTGACGTTGGGCGCGCTGAAACTCTGCCTCAGCTCAACTAAATATAAGTTCTAACTGAAGCTATTTGCAACTTTAGAACTGCTGCTTTAGCGAGTCTTCTGTAGACGACTTTTGTCATTGGGAAAATTTGGTCTGATTGAAATCTCGAGTAACGAACCACACAGAACAGCCACGCTGGTGCATGTCAGCACTTTACAGCCACGTACTTTACTTCGCATAGCAGGCATTCGCCACTGCCTTGAGTATGGAGGCGGACATCTACTGTAACTATCAATGATAGACGGTGGCGGTTCCAAGATTTCTTGGTGGGGGGATGAATGGATTCATAGAAAGTTGGTGGGGGATGAAAATAGAAGGGGAAAATCAATAAACGTTGCCGAAAACGCTGAAAAAAGAAAATTGTTTCCCTAATTTGACTACGATTTCACCAAAAAATAGGTTGACAAGCAAACTCCGAAAAAGCATTCCACTCATCCCCACAGGCCCGTTTACTAGACTTTTACCCCAAAAAAACTAGGTTTTTTTGCTTGTCAAAGCAAAAAAGAGGCTTTTTTGCTTGTCAACTCCGAGAAGTCCGGTCAACATATGCATCCCAACATTGAAAAAGTTCATTTCCCCCTTTTTGCTTGTCAACATAGAACAGTTTCGGAACCGCCACTGATGATTTCGAGATTTCGAGATGGCCTTGGTCAACATCTATTTTAAAAAATCAATTAAGTTTTAACAGACGGTTCCGTTTAAATCTCTCTTCTTCAGCGTCTGGAAACTGATTTCACTCACCGACGACAGTCAGCGCAGCCTCGCGAACGTCGCCGTCAGCCCTGTCCATGCATAGGTACGTGCCCGTATCGTTCCGGTAAACCGGACTGATGGTGAGAGTGAATCGACTCGAAGAGTTCCCCACCGCGTGCCTCGTCCATTCCGAATAAGTAGTTCCGCCGGAATGAATGTACGCATCTCTGCCGTCAACGTTCTTCAGCCACCGAACGCCTTCACCTTGATCTGTGTCGCAGTCGAAAACAGCCGCTGCACCTGTCTCGACGACCAAATCTTGAGGTTTCACGACGATTGCACACCTGGACGCTGTACAATTATTGTCGATGCAACAAAATAATTTTCCTATGCACATAGGCGTAAACGTGGATGAAAACTGAGGGGTCCTACGTCTTTCCCTTCCCTAGTCTAGCCTAGCCTCTCAGAAAGTTTGGGGCTAGAGTCCAGAGACCTTACAGAAGTTTACACGTATGCACATGCAAGAAAATTGTTTGGTTTCCTGGTTAATTAATTAGAGTAGTCGTGGGCGTAAAACACGGGGGACGGCGAGGGACGGTCCCCCGAATAATTAGTTGGCGGGGGACAGAGTATCAATTATACCCCAAATGTTTTGGGTTATATGGTAAAAAAATTCTACCCTACCCAATGATGTTATGATGTCGATGCCAGAATTAGGCCCTACGCCAAATCCGTATTCTCACATTTCGGATGACCTTTTATTGCTTGTCAGGGTATTTTGAGAGGGAAAATATAAAAATATCAGGATGCCTATTTTTTGCTTGTCAAGACGTATTTCATGGGCGATTTTAAGTCCCCACCATAATATGCAATATCCCCCATAATGGAGGGGATTTTTATATTTATGGGGTCAACTTTTAAAAAGTTATTCTATCCCCCCAATGTTGACGCCAGGTTTACGCCAATGAGAGAAGTCTAGCAAAATGTGCCATACAAAGGGAGGTAAAGCGCCTTCCTTGTAGACACAACCACTCGGCTTACTAAATATCAATAAGGTAAATGTCAATTTAAACCTGCAACGTACCCTCAAACGTTAGACATATTGCGAATAGACCTATAACGTGACGAACAAGTCCCTTCTCAGTCATTTTAACGCGCTCACTTATTGAGAAAATAACATTGCGCATTTAATTATATATGAATAAATATAGCAACCTCGCCAATTTGTTTATATTTGTTTTTGTCGTTAGCGGTTTAAGTTGATTCATCAAGAAATCGAAACAGAAACTAGACCAAATCTTATTCATATATCTTTATGGGATTTCCACACTCTTTCGCGTTAGTCATTACTGCCCATAACCCATGAATGACCTTTCCTTTTCGCGCTGTTACTGGTTCTGTTTAATTAAGATATGTAGAAGAAGAGGAGGAAGATGAAGAAGCAGGAGAAGAAAGAAGAAGAAGAAGAAGCAGGAGAAGAAGAAGAAGCAGGAGAAGAAGAAGCAGAAGAAGAAGAAGAAGAAGAAGAAGAAGAAGAAGGAGGAGGAGGAGGAGGAGGAGGAGGATGTGTAAGCACCTTCAAATGGACTTATTTCAATTTCATTCGCCCATTTCATTTTGCAAATTTAATAAGACGTCGCCAAGGTATACGCCAGTTAATAAAATATTCGTGTTATGCAAAATATTATAGGCCTACAGTATAGACGGCCCGCAAAATATACTTCCACGAATGCCCGCGCTTAGGCGCCATATTTGCGGATCGTGACAAGCAGGAGAGAGGCTGTAAAACAACGGAGAATTATATTCATCTAAGAGTCTGTAATTCCGATTGCGCTAGTCATCTGATGCGCCATCATTTCACAACCATTAAATAATCGCTGCTATTACAGTAGTTCGTGTGTACCACGCAGTGGCGGCTCCACTGGGGGCGGGCCAGAGGGGCCCGTGCCCCCTATTGAGTGTCTGCCCCCCAGTGCCCCCCAGTTGGGACCCTATACTTAATGCTACATAGGGCCTCCATTAAACAACAAATGGTTGGCCCCCCATGATTAGAAGTTGCCACCCCAACGGCTCCCCACTTGCCAAGTCCTAGAGCCGCCACTGGTACCACGTAAAGGTCCTGGTGTAGTTTATGGGCCTGTCGCGCCGTGGGTATTATCATATTATGTACAATCAAATTTAAGTATGAACACCAAAATTATTGCGAGTTAGCCAGTTATAATTAGTCTCTGTGACTCTCTGGCTATAAATAGAAATCCCAGCTATTTTCATGCTCTATTTTTAGTATTGGTAAGCAAGAAATTAGACCCCTCCCCCTACGTCCCTTTAGTTTTCATCATTTCATGTGTTCCATTTTGTCGCAATTTAATGATTTTCTGTCTTTTCATTTTATAACTTTTGGAGAAGTAACTCCAGCATTAATTTGACGTGACAAGTGACAAAAACTGCAAAGATTGTACCTCCATTTTCGCTTTTGTATTTAATCGAAATTACAATTCCATAAACGCTATAACAAGCAATATAGGCCTAGATAGCATACGAAACGAAATAATAAAAATGATGATGATAATAATAATAATAATAATAATAATAATAATAATAATAATAATAATAATAATAATAATAATAATAAATAATTAAAAAATAATAATAGCTATACATTCCTATTAACCTATGTAGAATAGAAACAACAAATAAACGGTTCAGGTAACATAGACGATTATATTGTCGAAATGCAGATGGATCATTTAGCGCCACACTGAGTCTTTACAACGAACAGCGATCAGACGCATTATCAGTCTCGCTCTCGTAGACGATTCCGTCTTCCGTAACGACGTCCACTCCCTCCAGCATAAGCGGAGGACGCCGATCCAGCCCGACGCGGACCGGTCCTCCACCCAGTCCCACTTCCGACGGCAACTGGTCCAGATTCACCATCGACGACGCACGCCGGAAACTTCGGACGAGATCCGGCGACGCCGGGGATGAAGAAGGGCCGTCCTTTCCCCGGCCTTGACCCTCGTCTTCTTCTGCTGCAGCAGCCGGGCGTCGACCGGACGGTAGGCGCTGTGCCAGACGTCCGCCAGACAGATGCTCGAATGGAAGCGGAAGAAGAGCAGCAAAGGTAGGTTGATGTTGACCAGCAGCAGCCACGTGATGTCGTCGTAGTAGTCGAGCTCCGTCTGCTGCGGCGCCTGCTTCGTCTGCATCGTCCGTCCGATCCAGACGACGACGTTCCCGACGATCAGGAACGTCACCGACTCCCGCCCGGGCATCGCGTCCAGGTGCCGCCGCGTCGACGGGTACCGGCGGAACCCGCTGGCGATCAGGATCACCTGCGCGAACGTCTGCAGCGACGCCACCAGCGACGAACACACCTGGAGCACCTCGACCGTCTCGGCGTCGTCGCCTCCTCCGCCTCCTTCGATTGTGAGGTAGGACGATGCGGACAAGATCACGGACAGCTCGTATGTCAGCGATCCGGCCATCGCGAGTATCAGCAGGGCGTCGTCGACCGCGATCGGCTTGGCGATGTACGACAGTCGGTTCGTCTGGACCAGACCGGAAACGGTGGCGACCAGAAGCAACGAATGGACGGTCAGGTCGGCGGAGACGTAGAGGACGTCCTTGGCGATGGAATCGTCCGTCGCGTAGAACACGATCGTCGTGATCAACGACGCGGCGAGCACCAAGACCCCGAGAAACAGACCGCGGTGTGACTTGCGCAAGGTGGCCTCTTCCTCGTGATTTCCCTCGTCGTCGTCGTCGTCGTCGTCGTCTGCGCTGCTGGAGACTTTGATCTTGAACAGGTGTTCGATGCCTCGGCCGATGCTGTCACTCTCGCTGGCGGCGTCGACGATCGAAGAGTACATGGTCGCCAGCGTACCCATCGCAATCAGACTGTATTCGAGGACGAAAGGAAACAGGTACGGAGACAGGGTTTTCAACGCACCAGTGAAGTAATCGCATTCAGTTTCTGAAGAGAAATGACCAGTTCGGAAGTTGTCTTGCAAATAGTAAAAGATTAAAACTAAATACACTCTGCACTTATTTATCAGAGCTTGTTTTAAGAAAAAAATATCATTTCACTTTAAACTCCTAAAATTTGTGGACATCCGCGTAGAAAACAAGCATAAAAAGGTCGTGCGGAAAATTTATCACTGCACAGACAGTGTTTATTCTAGCCACCTAGACATTGGGAGGAGTTTAAACTTTTTGGGGGGAAACAGACATTGGGGAAGTCATACTATACTTGCCAAAATGCAAAAAAATATGGGGGAAATTTCAAACTGGGGAGAATTCTCCCCCAGAGAAGGCCTAGAATAAACACTGCTGCACAAAGCACAGATAATTGCATTTTTCCACTGCACATTTTCATTGTATCACTGTACATTTCATTTTATCACTGCACGTTAAAACAGGCCTTGTTATTTATAGAGATTACTTAGATTATTAGAATGTAGGTTGTGTGAAAACCACTGTTACCAGACCGCGGTGTGACTTGACTTATGAATAGGCGTTTCCGTAGGGTCCATAGCTATGGTAGTGTTGATCACATAATATATACATGTAGCTCCAGTGTGACTGATCAGTGTATATACATTCCTTTACTTCCACTTGCCCTTCTTATTTGACGGATCTAGTAAAATCATTTTCCAAACACTACGATCTATGATCCATGCTATAGTCGTTGTAAATCGCGTGAATACAAGAGACGTTCGATGCAAATACGAGTCTTTGGTGGACGTTGACAGAATAATTTATTGTCGTTGAATCAATCAATCAATCAATCAGTCAGTCAATCAATCAATCAACTTCTATAGCGCCACTATCATAATGCCCAGGGCATCAGCATCTTACCCGTCGTAATCGCGGTGGAATTCGAATGTGCCGAAGACGAAGAAGAGCTGGAGTTTGCCTGGCAATGCTTGTCTTCTAGATGGTCAAATTCGTTCATGATCTCAAGTACGAGGGTCTTCAACCACAGACAGACGTTCGTTGCCATTACCTGCATCAGACCGAAGCGAGCGATGGATTCGCTTCCGTCTATTTTCACCTAAAAACAATGACAACTTCACGTTGTTTATCATTCGGAGACACCCCTCCGGCCGTCTTCTCTGATATTTATTTCGCTGCATGGCAGGGTTCTTTGACAAACTCTTTTTCTCGTGGCATTCAGTTTGTAGCCTGCGGTTACCAATAAACTATTATATGAGAAGATAGGACAGAATGACCGGATGGAAAGGACAAGCATCAAAAATGCAAGAATCAAAATGGAGATATTAGCACGAGCATGAACAATTGAGCATATATTGGCAAAATAGAAATAGGCTAATAATAATAATAATAATAATAATAATAATAATAATAATAATAATAAAAATAATAATAACTAGAAAGATGCTCGCTTCGCTCGCGCTCGCTTCGCTCGCAGTGCAGGATAATACTAATCCAATACCTATACCTAATACCCAATCATTGAATTCATGCTGAACAACATTTCAATGATGTACTGTACATACGCCACCTTGCCAAGCTCTGCGCCACGTAATAATTAGGCCTATGTACGTTAAAATCACCCGACTGTGACCATTTGTGACGCTGTACACGTATTTTTTGTGTACGTTAAAATTTACGTTAAAATTTCAAGCTACGAACAATTGTTACCAATAGCAACGTCGTCGCACGCCCACACCTCTGACGCTGCAATGACTCGACTAAACCGTGCTAAACGTACGCTTCGTCAAACGCTTCTTCGTCAACCAATCAGAACTCTTGAAGGTAACAGCAATACAGAATAAGGATCTTAATATTATAGATAACGTGATTTCAAGTGGTTAGAACCTGTAGTGCTGATGCTTTTGAAGATGGGCTATTATTAAATGGCCAAGCATTCCGAAGTCATTATGACGGCGAAAGTGGAAGCTGACTTCGTCAAGACAGTGGCGTAACTAGGGGGCGGGGGGCACTTTGTTGACTGCCCCCGGGCCCCGGGCGGGGGGGGGCCCGAAGAGGGGTCTAAGCTAGGGTTAGGTTAGGGTTAACCCTAACTTAAACTTAACCCTAACCCTAGAATGATGGAAATGATGCGGTGAGGACCTTTTTTTTGCTCGTCAGCTCGAAAATCTGGGGCCCCATGTCAAAGATGCTCCCCGGGCCCCAAAAGTCACGCTACGCCACTGCGTCAAGAAAATGCAAAATGAACAGCTAAGACCTTATTTCTCTTTTAGAAAATCATAGTTAAATGTCTTAGAGAATCTTGAAGACTTGGTCTTTCAAGATCAATTTTTAAGGCTATTCATAGTCGTTCAAGACCATTTCGAGGTCACGATTATTCAAGGTCGTTCAAGCAGGGGCGTCATTGGGGGGAGGCGTGCCCCCCCACCAAGGAACGCCCCCAAGAAAATGAAAAAAAATTTATAATGCATTAATGTGCAAAATATCGCAAAAATTGCCAAAAATTGCCAAAAATTTAAAAAATTACAAATTTGTCAAAATTGGCCAAAAATTGCCCAAAATTGCAAAAAATGTGCCAAAAAATTATCTGTAGGCCTATATATATATATATATGGCTGTATATATATATATATATATATATATATATATATATATATATATATATATATATATATATATATATATATATATATATATATATATATATAGGCCTACAGAGTTAATTGTATTGACTTACCGTAGGATATTTGAAGAGGAAGAATGTCTGTAAAACCAGAAAAACTAGATGAATGACAAATGTCCATCCAAACTTCACGACGTTGTAGCAGTCTTCTTTTGGAACCATCGTGTTGTGAATTTCAAGTCCAACATAAATGATATTGCAGAGTCCGAAAACTGAAACGTTTTAAAAACGGAATTCGATCATTCGACATTGTTTATAGTAGGCGCGAAGCAAGAGGCTGTTTGCGCACTGGACGCTAGGGTGTGGTGTCAATAATCGTTAACAACCGGTTTGGAAGCCAACAAAACATTTTATCAAAAAGTTATCGGAACGAAAAGCCAGCCAAAAGTCAGCCAAATGTTGGGGAAAATTAAAAAAATTAGAAATCAGCAAAAGATTAGCAGAATATCGAAGAAAATGTTTCCCGAATGAAAAGATAGCAAAAGGTTAGCAAAGTAAATAGCTAACAAAACGTTAGCTGTTAGCATATAAATGCTACAACAAGTTGGCATAATGTTAACGATAATTTGGAAAATTTCTGATTTTAATAAAATTTATTACAGGAAGAAACGTTTAATTACGAAGCGTGGCAAATCGCAGATAGAGACTGGATCCTTCGTGGCTGAAGATATTTCCTATTTTCGAAAGGTCGATCCAAGTCTCCTCTACATACGACGAATCGTCATCGCTCGCGGCGGCGGCGGCGGCGGCGGCGGCATTGAGGTTGACCATCGACCCAAACAGGGTCGTCGAATGGTGGTTCAGAGGCTTCGGCTTTCGGAGTTCTCCCGTTGCCCCCAGTTCGACACCGGAGTTGATGATCGTCAGATTGCCGGTCACGTGATTTGCCCGTCCGTTTGGAACGAACCGTGACGTGTACCCCGCCGGATGTTCTCTTTCCTGCGGCCATGCTGCGTTCGACAGACTAGAACAGCTCTTGCTGATTTTCAATTTTGCCGTCAATCCTCCGCCTCCTGCTCCTCCTCCTCCTCCGCTGCTGCTGACGAACGGTTTGACCTTTCTGTTCGACACCGGAGGATTCGTCCGCGCAGCTTCGTCGGCATCCGCGGATTTGTCTGCGTTTTTGTCGGCGGCGGTCTTGTCGTTGTTATTGTCGTCGCCGACGTCTTTTTCTTTGTCGGAGCGACGGTCTTTTTCTCCGGCGACATGTTTGCGGCGGTTTGAGTTTTTCGATTTGAGCATGAGATAGACGACGAAGTAGATAAGAAAGACGATACTTAAGGACATCATGTACGTCAAGTATGCCTATATACGGAAAAGAATATAAAGTACAAACAGTACAGATCACTCGATTTACAGGTATTGAACAGGCGGAGATTGTACGTAGAGTGCTTCGGATAGAACCCTGTTGTAAATAAGTCCTCTTGAGAGACATCAAAGGAGTTTCGGATGTGCTTTATAGCTTATCTGCTTATCTGCTGTATAGATATAGAATACAGCTGTCGACTCTGTGAGAGAAGCCGTCTTTTTGATACAAGCGTTCATTTCAAAGCTACGTGACACCAACCAATCAAGCAATCAATCAACTACCAGCCATAGGCAGGCTAATCGGTCTAGAGTCTTAGATAATGTCATCATCGGTGCTAGTTAGCGTAGAGACAGCATACATTTTATAATTTATTTGGGGAAAATATTACAAGAGCGATCAAAGAGCTGCCTAGCAGAGTTTTGACCGGATATTGATTATTTAAGGTAAAATAATGATTTAGTCATTTAAATTTCAGAGAACTGACGAACAAACGGAGCCCTGCAAGTTTGCCTCAAATAATTTATTATGGTATGCATCAGTGGCGTATAGACAAGATTCGGGAATAGGGGGTCAACATAATCGGTTAAAAAGTCTCCGGCGAACATAAAGGATCGTCAAGGGGTTCTTAGTATATTTGCATCAATGCCACCTATTCGCCCCCTCCCCGAAATTAGTCAACGGTAGTGTTTAAAATACACGGCCGTTTCCAGCCAGAATAGGGGTCCGATCCCATGAAGGGGGCGCAACAGGGTGGGCCAGGTGGGCCATGGCTCACCCAATATTTAGGCCCAATGGGCCACAATGTATTTGACCCACCCAATTTCAATTGGCAAATTACAATGTTCTGTGGAAACCGCAATCCGCAAATCAGCAATATATTGGCATAATATTGCAATATACACCGTGATCACGAAAATCGGGACCCCCTAGATTAATGAGTATAACTTAACAACCTTTCGACTAATCATGCTGCAATTTTAATTATAGTAGGACTAGGAGGCAGTCTCGATCCTCAAAAAATATTTCGCCTCTACGCTGCAGCTGGTACAAGAAAGAAGGACATCACTGGCCTCGTCTTCTGCGTGCTCGTCCGACTTTCACCAAGTCCTTAATTGTATCAGTTGGTGTTTCAGCACCCGGTCGTACAGCTATTCACTTCGTCGAGCCGGGGGTGAAAGTTAACGGAAAGTATTACAGAGACGTTCTACTGATGCAGGGACTGCTGCCGGACACCCGAACTTTCTCAGATTATTAAACATTCCAACAGGACGGCGCACCGGCACGCAGAGCTCAAGAGACAGTTGAACTGTTAGGTAACGAAACGCCGGACTTCATTCCGCCTACTCTCTGGCCACCCAACAGCCCGGATTTTAATCCGGTGGATTAAAAAATTTGGAGTGTTATGCAGGAACGCGTTCACCGAACGAAAGTCCGTGATATTGAGGACCCGTGACAACGCATCATGCAAGTGTGGGACGAGATTGATCAAGGCATCATATATATACAGTAGATGCGTCATTCAAGCAATTGCGTAGGCGTCTTCGTGCGTGTATTACAGCAAATGGCGGACCGTTTGAACACAAACTATGAATGGAATATCATTAGAACTATCTAAAGTACACGTACTACAACTTTGTTGAATATTAGTTGACTTTTCGTTGAGTTATACTCACTAATCTAGGGGGTCCCGATTTTCGTGATCACCGTGTATAATTGAGATGCCACAGATGTGGAAGACCACTCGAAATTATTATTATTTTTATATAACCGTGTAACCGTGTTTTTTCAATGATCGACTGATCGCAATGGCGAGAATTTCTCGCTGTGCTGTCTTGACTCTGAAATATTGGCCATGTTGGCCCACCCAATATTTGGCTCGTGGCGCCTCCCATGTCCGGTCCTCGTGTATATCCTCCCCGTGGCTACGCCAATTATTAATGCATAGGAACGCCAGAAGAGGCGATACATGCACTGACCGCATAGTAATCCGTTTGCAGCCACTCGTTCTTCAGTGCTTCCGTCAATGGAAATAGAAAACCAATGATGACGACTACGATGGCGTATAGGGGACCGATGAACTGCACAAGTTCTTTGCTATTAAACAGAACGAAACATTCAGATGTATTTTATCCCGGCCCAATTCCGGCAAATGAATACTTAATTGTACTCCAATGCATCATTGAATAGAAGCATTCAGATGCAGTTAATTATAATATCTAAGCGTAATTAAAACAAATGAATTATTTGATTTTATCCAAAGTACCAAGCTAAAATATTGATTAGTTGTCGACTTAGAGGAACTAGATTACAAAACTCGATTCCAATATTACTACATTCTAGCCTTTTTTAGAATATATACTGCATATGTATATCAGTGGCGTAGACAGGACTCCAGAATAGGGGACACTTCGACATTTTTGACCACAAAGTCTTGACGAGTCTTGACGAAAAGGTCGTCGTCTCAAACTCTTTAAAGTCTGATCGATCTAATACTACCCCTCCCCTCCCCACTGCTCACTGGTTTTGGACGAATATCACGACCGGTGCCAATCGGAATAGGGGGCCGGGCCCCATGGCCCCACCTCTGGCTACGCCAATGGTATGTATTGTATACTGTTACTGTATATGCTATCAGACCCGCCGAGTGAAATTTCGAGCCCAGGTGCAGAAGGACCGACGGCCCCTTGACAAGTCTTAAAAATTATTGATGACTTTTTTGCTTGTCCCCTGTTTTTCACGCTGTTTATGACGTCCTCAGCGCTCGCCCCTTTCTTAATTATAGTCGTCGGGTCCCTGTACACATAACATGGCAACCTTTTTTCTGTTATTATTATTATTAATAATACACCATCATCATCGGCCCGGGTCCCTCCATGCAGACCACCGGGCCTCTGTGCATTTCTCTCTGCCCCTCTCGGAGGTCCTGTATGCTAGGCCTATATGTACATAAATGAAACCACTTACTACGGTGTCTTGTGCTTATTCGTATCCGCCGAGTTCTTTCCGCCGTCGTCTATGACGATGCTGACGACGTGAGTTGTGTCAACGACATTCGTTAGGTCGCTTTCGTCTAACGCTTTGTTATCTGCGCAAGTTTAACAACAACGAGCACTTGCAAACGACAGCGATTATGGATGGGGCTGGATCGTCTGACGTTTGCCTATAAGCTAAAATTTTCTCTCTCAAATAAAATAGGCATTGATTGGGCCCGATAGAGGGTAGGAATGCACCAACTTTTTTCAATCGCCTTCCAAGGACCTTCCTTAGGACCGGAAAAAACAATCAAGGACAAGGACCAACTGCAAACAAAAGAGTCTGGACTTTCAATCAGGAACTAGTCTAGTCAACAGTAATGCTGCAAAATGTTTGACTTTAGCCACCTAGCTATGTTACTGCGCTTAGAAATTGTCAAGTTTAATAATAGTAATAATAATAATAATAATAATAATAATAATAATAATAATAATAATAATAATTAAATGATTTTCCACGTTAAAACGAGGAATTAATTGGTTTTAGCCGACGAACAAAGAATTCTACTAAAGAATCAACTTCCCTTTCAGATCGATTTTATTCTGGAAAAAAATCTGAACTGAAATTCAAAATGGTATACAAGTCTAATTCATTTTTTTACTATGGATCCATAAGGACGAGGACTGACTCCCCAAGAATGGTGATATATCATATATATATAATATCTGGACTTTCAATCAGGAACTATGCCACGTACAAAATGTTTTTGACTGTATGATTCCACGTTAAAACGAGGAATATATATTTTATATAAAAAAACTGCTGAAATTCAAAGGTCTAATTCATTTTTCTATATATACAATATATATATATATATATATATATATATATATATATATATATATTTACTTTACATCGTGAAAGTATTTTTTTGAAAATATGGCGCCCCTAGGTTTTCAAATGGCTAAAGTAAAGCAAGCAGAAAGAAGACGGCAGAGTGGATTACGCGTTGGAGCGGTAGGCTGACGTAGCGAGTTCGAGCCCCGTTAGCGCCCCTAGTGGGTTTCACACAGGCCCTCCGAGAGAAATTCCGGGCCCTGTGCAGAATGGCCGACGGGCCCTTGACAAGTCATAATTTTTTTCTTGACGACCTTTTTTTTTTTTTGCTCGTCGTCTGCCGTTTATTTAATATTGTGTCCCGGGCCCTCGCCGGGCCCCTTAACTGTCATTTTTAACCGTTCATTAGTGGGTTATTCATTTTATTGTTAATTATACATATTCATCATCGGCCCGGGCCCCCTCCGGACCGCCGGGCCCCTGTGCAGTTGCCCCCTGCCCCCTAGGCCACCTGGTTTCATTATGCAGTAATGCATTTGAACGATTTTAAATTATGCTAGGCATTTGAACGATTTTAAATGTAAGTTGAAACATTAAAAATGACCAAAGCATCAATATTTGCTGCCTACCTTTACCCTCTTTTGAGGTTTTGTTCGATTTGTTCCAGGACGACATTTCGAGGTGCAGATAACGAGTCGGACTTTCAAAAATAAACAATAAAATGGATGTTTTGTTGACAGAATCGTAGATCAGAAAGTGAATAATGCAAATCGATTTGAAATTCCTTAGAAACACCGGGCGTGCAGTAATTAGGACCAGTCTTGTGACCTGTTAAAACGCATATACCTAGGTCTTACAGAAGATATGTGTCTAATTTATCGTTCTAGGCCTATATCTATAGGCCCTGTCGGTTAAAAAATTCAAGACCCAAAACTTTCGTCGGAAGGCTGAAAGGACAATTAGGCAGAGCAGGACCATAACTTTTGGGCCTAATCAGTTCGATGGCTATGATATCAGAACAGAATTTACGACTTGTCTACCAGCGAATAAAAGCATTTTTATAGTTTTCGTAGATTTACTAGATGACCGTTAGAGTATAAATCTGGGTCTTTGGTTAAGAGGTCCAGCCATAATAAAACAGGCCATGTGATACGCCAACAGACTGTAGGCGTGATCTAGGCATATTGGCTGAGGTCTGATGCTGTGGCGTAGCCAAGAGGGGTATGGGGGTTAACCCCCCCTTGGCCGTCAAAAAAATATTTTTAATTAGTTTCCATGCATTTTTTAAATTTTTAACGCGACTTTGGGGTCAAAACGCCACTTGGTTATAGACTGTAAAGGTTTAAGTAAGAGGCGAAGACCTTTTAATTTTCTGCTTGTCACGTAAAACCAGAGATGATAACGTTTTTTGGGATAACGTTTTTTTTGCTTGACACATCAAAAACTAGAGGTGATAACCAGGGCCATCTTTAGAATTTTGGGCGCCCTAGGCAGATTTTCATTTTCGGGAATAGGGGAAAATGTCTGACGAGCAAAAAAAGCTTGTCGGCTCCCCGAAATAACCTGATAAGCAAAAAAACGTTATTCGCTCATAAAAATTTTCATCGCCGTTTTATTTCGCCCCTACAAAATTGTTCGCCCCTAGGCAGCGCCTAAACTGCCTAATGGTTAAGGTGGCCCTGGTGATAACGTTTTTTTGCTTGTCAGGATTTTTGCAAAGTTGATCGCGGTCAAAACCAAACACCAACCCCCCTTCCGGAAATCCTGTCAACGCCACTGGTCTGATATATAACATAAGACGCGCTTCTGGATTCTTGTGGGATGGTCATGGCTTATAACTTAATCATAGGCCTATCTGTATCTGACGCTGTTTCCCGTAAATTTCCGAGTTGGCCAGGCGGATCTTCCGCGTAAATATCTTCTGTAAATAGAATATGTAGGCCTATAAAGCAGTCAACATCTTTCCTTGAGTAAGCAGATTAGTGTCATACATAACTCAATATATACGAGACCTCGCAATTAAGGTAATCGCTTTTGACCTCCCATTCGTCAACGCGCCGATGAATCATCGACTAATCCTAAATTACGCTTTTTTACCAGGTATCCATGCAGTGTTCTATTGCAGTTTTGTAACTGTGCGTGTGCTTTGTCTAAAAATTTAAACCCAATAACTTCATTCAAAGCAAGCCTAAAAATTTTATTTAAAAATGGCAAACCTAACTTACCTCTGACTAATTTAGGCCTAGGCCTATGCAGGGCCTCCGAGAGCGGGAGGCAGAGGGGGTTAAATGCACAGGGGCCCGGCGGTCTGGAGGGGGCCCGGGCCGATGATGAATAGCCTATGCATAATTAACAATAATACCAATAATAACACTAAAGAAAGGTGGTCCGGCGAGTAAAAGGGGGCCCGGACCTGAGGACATCAAAGCATCAAAATGAACAGTGTGAACAGGGGCGTCATTTGGGGAGGGGCAGGCGGGCCCCCAAGAAAAATGAAGAAATAATGTATTAAGTAAATAAATACTGTAAATGTGAAATATGTGCAAAAAATCGCCAAAATTGTCCAAAACTTGCCAAAAAATGTAACAAATTTCAAATTTGACAAAATTGGTCCAAAAATTGCCCAAAATTTGCCCATAATATGCCAAAATTTGACCAAAAATTATCTCGCCCCGAGGAAAAGTGTGAAATAATGCTACTGAGTGTAGAAAAAAGCGACAAGAAAAAAAGGTCATCACTAGTTTTCGAGAGTTGCAACATTGCATCGTGTCGGTTAATTTGGGTTAAACCAATGACAAGCAAAAAAGGGTCGTCAGCAATTTTTAAATTTTTTTGGGGCCTGCCGGCCATTCTGCACAGGGGCCCGGAATTTCTCTCGGCGGGCCTGGGCCTATATAGGCCTAATATTGATACTAACTTACAATTGAGCTTACTAAATATTTTAAATGCATTATAATAATTGTGAAACTACTTTTTCTCTATTAATACGAATATATGTATTTTCTGTTGTTAATCTCATATTTGACTTCATACTTGATTCCTACATGACACCTAGTTTCCATCTTTTTTATGTCATTTAATTATAAACTTTGATGTTGGCCAATATTACGAGATCCAAATCCCTTAGGCCAACTCTTTTCTCAACGATAAATTTCTTTACTCTTCATGTTTGCATTTTTTACTATTAGCGCAATTGGTCACTGGCGTCGTCGGTTTGAATGCGTTGTCCAGCAGCATTCATTGTTTATACCTAGAACCAACACTGAAGTTGGTAAGAGCTTTCTCTATTTCTGGCCCAAAAACGAGTAACTCACTTCCCTCACCTGTCAGATCTTCCAAAGAATTGAGTATTTTCCAATCTAGACTAAAAACCCATCTCTTTAAATTAGCATATCCTCCATAGATCTGCCTCTGTTTTTCACTGTGACTCCTGGAATGACCTGGACTTCCGCCGATTGATTTGAAGTACCATCGATTGTTAATTTTACAGTAGTAGAAATGGTGCTATAATGGTGCATTATTATCTTGGCTTAACATGCTTAATAATGAAATGTAAATTTTGGAATTGTATAATTCTGATTTTATTACGCTGGTTTGTTAAGTGCAATAAGCAGCAGCATAACCAAGGTTCTGGCATGGGGTCCACAATCCCCACATGGACATTTTGGGTAAAGGTCATCAAGGAGTTCTTCGCATATTCACGTGTTCTTTCAATCATGCTACCTATCCACCCAAAATCTCAACTATTTTCCTGGAATCCAACAACTATTTCCAACCAGAATAGGGGGGTCTGGCTCTCCATAGCTATGCCAATGGCAATGCTCAGCATTTAGCATTTGGGAACCTATAATCCAGATATCTATGTGAGAATGAAGAGCATTATATCAGACTATATGTGAAAACCTCAGTGGTGGTCTTCTCTCTTCTCAAATTAGAAGTGTCTATAAAAACGCTGCATGCTAAACCATAAAACACGGCCTAGCTAAGCTAAAACTAGAAAACTAGAATACAAAACTTGTGATATAAAATTTTTGCTAAAACTAGAAAACTAGCTCAAAATACAAAATATTGTGATTTCAAAATTAACAAAAGTTATTTTTGAACAAACAAACACGGTAAATAAACCATACCATATATGTATGTATGTATGTACTAAAATATATATATATATATATTACTGCATACTGTACACTTGTAAATCTATCATATTCTGTAACAGTATCAAGAAGAATTAATCGCAATTACCAAAACAACAAAATAAAAGAAATTAATATAAATGGCACAAAATTCATTATCAGAGATGTAGTAACTTGTTGTTGCAAAACTTGTTTTGGAAACAAGGTACTTGTACTTGAACACTGGAGTTTTGGAATGCAAGTTTGTAGTTCAATAAATCTCTGGCTATACCATATGCTGTTCCTTTATAATGACAAGCACATCCTCATGACCAAGTACCTGGAACTCATATTTATGATGAATGATACCATATTTTGTAACAGTAAGTTAATAGAAAGGAGTTCAACAGGCTATAATATTAGAGACCTATATATATATATATATATAGGGCTAATATGACCGATGCAATACTATAATAATAATCTTTATTTCTCTAATTTTTTTATAACTATGATATTTAGATGCTAATAGTGTCAATTTTATTCTGGCGGACAAAATGTCCGAGGACAAAATGTCACTGTCATGTAGAAAATGTCATGGGGACAAAATGTCAGCGGAAAAAATGTCAGAGGACAAAATGTCACGGTTTAGGGTTAGTGTTAGGGTTAGAGTTAGTTTTGTCCGCTACATTTTTTCCGCTGACATTTTATCCCCATGTTTTGCCCGTGACATCATATTCTGTTTTGTTCTAACAGAATAACCGTGACAAACAGCTAAATAAAGTGTAATTGCTGTTTGTAATGAGGATCGGTACTTGTAATTCAGTACTTGTACTTGTGCTTGTACTAGTATTTGGAGGCCAAAACAACCAGGTACAAAATAAAAGAAATTAATATAAATGGCACAGGAGTTACTTTACACAGCATCAATCATTATACACAACTGTTAGCTACAGGAACAAATCAGTTTCAGAGCATGCAATCCTGTCATGTCAAGAAAGCTGAAAATTAAAATTACAACAAACACTTGCACTAGCCATTGTTCCAAAGCTGAAATAGAAACTCGTCATTATGCTTCAAAATCTAAAGAACACAGCCTGCACTCGTTCAAAAAGCGAAACAAGTGCGCCAATTCATTACCAAGATGCAAAACTGTACCGGCTCTCATATATGCATTTTTATTCTAATTGCAACAACTACTAATTAGATCAAACCAAGTAAAAACAGCCAAACTAAGCAAACCTCACTTCAAATGACTGACAGAAGAAATGGTCAAAGCAAAACCGCTCCTAGCCGAATGACTGAAAACAAATGAGATGAGATCACACCCACACACACACACACAGAGAACAGCATCACTTACTGTAAGAATACTGTGTATCTACGAATACAACCAAACATTGACACAAAATACAGTTCAAGGCAGTGTTAGGTCGTCTTTTTCTTCTCTTCGCAATGCACGGCTGCTTCTTTCCGCAGCTTTTCTTCTCGTGAGTTCACCTGCAAACGGACGACAAATCGGCAGATGAGAAGCAAGCCAAATATCAACGACGAAGTCATCTTGTCCAGAGAATCGTGCAACATGCAGTGGCTGTACAAAGCAGCACATGACACTAGGAACAGCATCACGTTAGCAAATTGCTTCAGCGGACCTGTGTTGGAACACAAATAACAACAACATTATTATTACTAATGTTAATATTATCACTAATAATTAATTAAAGTAGCAATAAAGCACCTTTGATAACATCAGACCTAATGCACAAACTGATCAAGCAATAGCACTTCAAATCCATCTGCAATAGACCTACCAGATCAATTCCAAAGACCAGTCATAGTGCGGAACACAGCAAGTGAAGGAAAAGCAATCATCACATTCCTTGTACAATCACTTCAAGCTCTTCTAATTATTGTATTTTTAAAGCATAATCACATAGACAAAAGAATTTAAGTGTAGATTTGATGTGGAAAGGCAATTTCTGCTTGGACCATTTGTATTAGAGAACATGCATTCTTCCTATAGTTACAATGCGCTGAATAAAAAATGATTTATTTATTGACTGAATGGTCATTTGCGAGATCTGTCATCTTGTTTTCTTATCTATTCTTTATTACAGTGTAGTCTTTGCACTTTGAAGCAATAAATACATATATCTTGTCCATTAGGCAGTTCATCATCATCATCATCTTTGCTTTCTGCCAGCTCATCAGCGGCAATAGCTAGACACAAAATGCTTCCAAGAAGTTCTATCTTCTGTCAATCGTCTTCCTTCTACTATTGTAATTCCTTTCATGTTCATGTCTTCTCTGATGTTGTCCATCCACTTTTTCCTGGGTCTTCCTCTTCCTTTGTTTCCTTCTATTTGAGTGTAGAGAGCCTTGTATGGTAGTCTCCTTTCGTCCATTCTGTTGACATGCCCATACCATTTTAGTATTTTTCTTCTAATTTTGTCGATTATTGTATTCTTCATGCTGAGACGTTGTCTGATGTCTTCGTTTCTTATTTTTTGTAGTCGGGTTACTCCCAGGATTCTCCGTAAGCAGTTATGACAAGTCAAACATGAACTCCATAACTATAACATATAAGGTCTTATGCGGTTTGGTATTCTCAAGTCTGTGTCGTAAACCACTTTCAAACTTCCTGACAAAATACAGACCTGCGTAAAGTACATTTTGTAGCAGATACCACATTAAATTTCAATACATTTCTATATATAATAGATGCACAGCATTCAAACTAGTCCAATAACCATATGCATGCCAAAATTATCCTATCAAACTACAAGCACCTCTAAAAACATTCATATTAATGGCTGATACTACCCTTATCAAATAACTGCAGGTAATGCTATATGCAGGTGCATGCTAAACAGGTGTTACAATATGATTCAAAACTTTGTTCCTTATATTGCAGCAACTTTAAAATCTCTTTTCTTGAAATAAACCAAAGCTGGCAACTGTTTTTGCATAATAATTAATTACAGCAAACTCTCAAGAAGCGTAAAGTAGAAATAGCACAGAATACCTGGCACGAGGGCTAACAGTAGGCCACAGGTGACCTCAGTGACCCCAACAACACGCCTGTAAAGGTGGGGACTTGGTTTCCATCCTGTCATGCTGGCGAACGGAAAGACTTTTACAAATCTAATGAACAGTTTTCGCTACAACAAAACCATTCCCAAACGCGTGAAAATATAGATGCAGTACGTCATGACTAATCAGCAGTTTCAGCTTACAGTTGTTAGTATCGATTTAAATACAGATTGCAAACCAAACAATTTTATATTTGAATGGCCCAACATCATACATTTGATACACACAGTCCCAATTCACTGTTGTGTGCCTGAATAGAGGACATATTATAAGTGTCACTGCATGATTATAATTCCATTAGGGCAAAATCTTTAACTGTTCTGCAAGTTAATGGAAATTTCACAATATTCCTGAATTTCAAAAGTCAATATAAAATGCAGACAAATTTCACAAAATCCCCAAAATATGATTCATGTCTTTCCCTAAAGCTGTTTAGCCAATATTCTACAGACTAAAAGTCTGTTCTAGAATCACCATCAAAATTTAGGAATGCCATCTCTATTATTATTATTATTATTATTATTATTATTATTATTATTATTATTATTATTATTATTATTATTAGGGTGACAACTTATATAGTGCTACCTTAAAGCTCAGGCAGTAGACGAGAGCACTTTACATAAAATTTGCATCGACTAAAATGTAAAATGAAGAGTACCATAAGCAGCTACAAGAGTACCACTCTTTAAAGAGCTATATCAATTCAGCAGAATCTAAATACTTATTTCTTGCGCAGCTGACCATTAAACTTTGGCTACAGTTATTTCAACTAAGCACATAGGAATAAGCAGCTACTATGGTACCTACAGTGTACTTCCAATCTTCTTCTTTCTTTCCTTCCGTCTTTCCCTATTGGGTTGGACGATGGGTCTGAAAAGTTCCTTCCACTTCTGTCTGTCTCTTGCTGCTCTGGTCAATTGGATGAAGTTCATTTGCATTTCTCCTGCATCCTCTTTTAAGTTTTCTATCCATGTTTTTCTTGGTCTTCCTTTTCTTTTTTCCCCTCAACATAGTTGTATAGTGCTTTCTTTGGTAGTCTTTCTTCCTTCATTCTTTCAACATGACCAAACCATTTCATATTGATTCAATTCATTTCTTATTCTTTGACTTCTGCTGACTCCTGCTCCTCTTAAGTTCATTTCTGCAGTCATTAATCTTCTTTCTCTTTCTTCTTTATGGTCCAGCATTCTGATCCATATAATAGTATTGGTTTGATCAGTGTATTATATAGCTTTAGTTTTGTTTTCAGTGATATTTGTTTGTCTTTCCAATCTTCTGAAGTTTTCCAAATAAGTCCAATTCTCCTTATTATGTCTTCTTCACTCTTCTGTCAGTACTGATCCTAGGTATACGAATTTTGGTACTTGTTCTATTACTTCCTCCTTTAGTTTTAGATTAACTTTCCCCTTCTTGTTCCCCGTGACCATTGCTTTAGTTTTCTGTATATTTATTTTTAGCCCCACTTCTTCTCCGGCCTTGCTTATTTCATTGGTTAATATTTGTATAAATTCAAGAGAATTTACAAAATTATCTCTTTGCCATAAACCCTAAGGACATAAAAGTGCTTAATAATAATAATAATAATAATAATAATAATAATAATAATAATAACAACAACAACGACGACAAAAATGAGATTTTAAGTAGTATAGGAGGCTAAGTAAGCCTGTGTGAAAACCACTGTAGTAACTCTCCACATTCAATAACCTAGTTTTCAAAGATAACCTTTGAATCCATTTACTGTTTCAACTATCATTCCCACATCATCCAAACTGTTTCATTTGTCTACAACCCTTGCACTAAAAACAAATGTCTTTCATGGACCCACCCTCTGCTTAAACAATTTGCATTTGTGGCCTCTTGTGCAGCTATAGTGTGCTAATCTAAAGAATAGATCGCATGGCACATCTACTTTCCCAGTCATTATTTTGTATGTTTCAATCAAATCCCCTCTCTCTCTCTCTCTTTTTTAATGTTGTCAATCCACAATATTGCAGTCTTTTTCGTAGCTTAAATTATAGCATCCATTGGCCATCTTTGTTGCTCATCTTTGCACTTTTTCTAAAAACTCTATATCTTTTCCATGCATGAACACAGTATTCTAGATGTGGCCTTACTAATGACTTATATAGTTTTATGATTATCTCTTTGTCTCAACTCACTATTATCCTTTTCATCATTCCCAACATTTGGTTTCCCTTTTTTGCAGCTTCCATGCATTGTTGAGATGGACTCATACTTCTATGGTTGATTACCCCAAGTCTCTTTTTCTGTTGCAGTTAGAACCTTCCTTCTAAAGCACATTCATTACCATTATTATATTTTCCAACATGCATTACAGAACATTTGTTAATATTAAAAAGCATCTTCCAGTCCACAGACCACTGAAACAATTTCCTTAGGTCCTCCTGTAAAATTTTAGCATAATCATCATAGTCAATATTTCTGCACATATTTGTATCATTGGCAAATTTTGAAATTTTGGATAGTAATGCTTTATTGATATCATATATATATATATATATATATATATATATATATATATATATATAAATAAAGCAATGACCCGATCACTTCTCTAATAGCTCTTGCCTATTCCAAATGGCCACCCCTTATGCCAACCTTCTGTCTTCTTCCCTTCAACCAATTTTGAATCCATCTGAGAATATTCCCCCGTATTCCACAGGACTTAGTTTGGCAGCCAGTTTTACGTGGGGCACTTTGTAAAAAGCGTTGGCAAAATCTAAATATATTATACCTACTGTTTTGCCCTAATCTAGCTTATCAAAAACCTCCTCTAGAAAGTCTAAGAGGGTGGTCAGGCATGAACGTTCCTTTGTAAATCCATGCTGTCTTTAACAATTGTATGACTAGTCTGTGTTCCGAGGCGCTATATAAATTCCATCATTGCATTAAAAAGCAGAATAGGAAATTTTGTTACCATTTCTTTGTAGACTTCATCGCTGATCGCCGGTGTCAGTTTGATTGTTCCGATCAGAACGAAGAACAATCCGATAGTTACGGACAGAACGCCGACCACAACATTCGCCATCTTGTAAGTACAGCAGCGATTGGCGAAAGCAAGTAAGTACGCTTATCTATTTTCTTAATTTTACCTTTTGTGCTAATTTTAATGCTTTCGGTTAATTTTCTGCTACATAAAATATAACTGTTATGCGTTATGGAAGAGTTTTATCATATTATTTAATTTGATGTTTTATGCAGGATAAATATGATATAGCATGTAGGACTACTATTATTGACCACTGCTTTATTTTGAACTATAATAAATAATAATAATAATAATTAATTATGCACTTCTATAGCACCATTTCTAATACTCAAGGGTATCAATCGATGGTACTTCAAATCCATCCGCAAAAGACCAGGTCATTCCAGAGATCAGTCAGAGGGAAACAGCAAGACAGACTATGGAGGAAATGCTAGTTGGAAGAGATGTGTTTTAAGCCTAGATCTGAAAATGCTGTTTATTTAAAGATCTGACAACCAGAGGGAGAGAGTTCCAGATTTTTGGCCCAGAAATAATAATGACATAACGCTCATCGAATACGCCCCAGTAAGTGACAGATCAATAACAGCCCGATTCGGAATAGCCAATGGCAACCTCACAGTACATCAAGTTTATGCTCCTATAACAATGAAGCGTTGGGAGTGTTCTATGCAAACCTACATAACACACTAAACCAAACACCAGACAGTGACATAACTGTGGTGATGGGGGATTCTAATGCTAAGATGGTAAGATGGGCTCACAAGATGACAATTCAGACAAAGTACTCGGCAAACATGGATATGGGGTGAGGAACAGAAGACAGGACCGATTGGCGATTGCTACGCTTCCGCACCATCAACAGTTTACACGCAACCAACACAATATACAAGCAGAAGAGAGACAATAGATACTGGACATGGCCAGATTGCCAGATGGACGAACCTCCAACCAAATAGACTGCAGACTGGTCTACACAAAGGGCAGAGGCAACTTGAGGAACTGCAGAGCTTTCCCAAATTCAGATATCAAGCCAGACTATATCATTCACTGCTAGCCAACCTCAAACTCAAATTAACCCCTTAACTGGGTGCCCCGAGTAACGCTTGTCCATTTTACATTGAGTTACAAATAGTTGCCCAGTTAAGGGGTTAAGGACAAATACCTCCAAAGTACACAGGAAACCTGACATCAATATGTTGTGCAATACCCTTCAAAGACAATAATACCAAAATATCATACAAAAGAAACGGCAAACACACACGAAGCAGTTCCAGATGGGCTTTCCCACCAGATTACATCGAAGATGAGTGGATCTCAACGAAAACTATCTTGGAAGACACAGCAATTGAGGCACTAGGAACAGTGAAGACACAAAATGGGAAAGAATGGATTTCTCACAACACATTACTGCTTGCTGAACGAAGGAAGAAATTCAAAATTCAAATGAAAGGAACTAAGGACGAAGATAAGCACTAAAATTATCTCCCTCGACAAGTACAAAAGAGTAGTGCTTGCGAGAATAATAAAAAGTACATAAAGGACAAATACTAATAATATACTCATCTAATTAAAAATGTGCAAGTGTTCTTGTATATCACAGCATCAACTGGTCAGGCTATTATCCTGTGAACTGCAATATAATCAATCCAACAATGGTAAATTACACTAGCTGGAGGCAGTGGCGGCTCCAAATTAGTTGGGACCCTACTACATTAAACAACAAATGGTTGGCCCCCATGATTAGAAGTTGCTGAGCCGCCACTGGCTGGAGGCAAGATAAAATTCATCTGCTTTCAGTTTAGGATTAAGGAAAAAGTAATTCAGCATCTGGAGATGTCAACATAGTAGCTCATAAAGATAGGCCAAGAATAAATTGATTAAAATACAAGGACTCTTACACAGAGGCTAATTTTCAACTTAAAAGCTGTAATTTTTGTTTCAGAACACAATTCTTTAAATAGTCTTCATTTATCAACTGATTGCTTTATCAATTTGCTGTTAAATCAGTAACCTAAAATGTGGTCTAATCAAATGCTCATTATTAGCAATTTACCAATTTAGAAATGGAAATGGTGCTAGAACAAAGACAGCAGCACACTTGAAGTACAGATGTCAGAGTTTAATTCAATGCAAAACCCCAAAAGCTAATAAACTGCAGAAATAATAACACAGCACATCAAGGAACAATAATGTAAACGAAACATCTCATCAACTTTTATTTTCACTTTGAAAAGAATTCTTCAAACTCTCGCTATGTGTCAATATCCTCATTTGAACTGAAAGATTGTAAACTAAGAATTCTTCTTGCATGTGCATTGCTTACACATTACTGAACAGAATAATTCATAGAAGCACTTTTACATTTTTATACATACATTTATACATTTGACATGAACCTGGCAAAATGTTTTGCCATCTGGTTATGGTAATATAACAATATAAATGAACTGGTGGTAGCATTTATGAACATTTGTACTAATTTTTTTAGCTGCAGTACTATTAGACTTGTGTGCATGAAGTCATACAATGTGATATTAACAACTGTTTTATGACTACTTGCAAAAAAAAAAGCACTGATGTTTAAGAAATATGTGCTGTTTAGTGACCAGATAGCCAAACACAAAATTTAGTAGAAAATTTGAAGAATAACTCTCCTTCACCAAGTTTCTAAAGTTGCAGTACTTAATAAAAAAAAAACTAATAGAAAAAGATAATGAGCAGTTTAAACGACACACTATGTAGTCAAGGTATTTTAGTGTGCAGCTACAAGTCATTTCAGATTCTAAGTCATTCACAAACTAACTTAAAAATGGAGAAGCTGAAAAACCTTCAACTTGTTTCACACTCTAAAGCAAAAGCAATGACCAGAGATGGCAAGTAAACAGCCAGTCGCTTATTGTTTTAATATTTGAAAGTAGAATGTCATCTCCCACATGTAAAGCTCACAAATTCACAGCAGCATGGTATAATGCTTTCAGGAGAAGATGAAAAGAAAGTCTAAGTACAAGAAAGCTTTATGAAAAATAGCAATGCACAAGCTAGTAACATATCAAAGTCACATCATACTGAAGCAAATTATTTTTCAATGAATTGAGAAAAGGTGAAGTACCAGTAATTAAATTATTTTACAGTCTAACATTGAAATTGAATAACTGAGTACTTCAAATTATTAGACAAGAATTAGGAAATCACAACAACATAGCAGTTAAAATTCAACAAGAAATTACTTTAATCCAGTACATTAATTTAATGTTTCTATTAATGCTTCAATGACATCTATAATTTAGCTACATTTATACTACAGAAAAAACATTTTGACAGTGTCACCTTGGTTGTCAATTTCAAAGACTGCGACAAACATTATAACGGCTGCTTTAACATCAACAGTCATGCCAGTCACCAAGTTTAGTGATATCTTGGGAATTTCACACATGAGGTGTATGCAAAGGCATTGGAAGGAACAAAATATGCTAACTGAAAAATTCTTATATGTCAGCAATGTTTCATCTTCGAAACATGCAAAGCAAATCTGTTGCAAAAACCAACTGTTCAAATACCAAATGTCACCTGTCCACACGCTGTTTTACCTTAGCTTGGCCGACAAGAAACAGGACTTTCTCCTCCGGCATCGTCGTCTTGATCCAGGCTACCGGCTCCAGGCAGCCGGTATCCCATGTTGATGAGCATCACTTCTAATGGATCAGCATTCATACGTTTCTGATTAGCACTTGCAGCATCATCTGAATTGATAACCTCACGGTCATTTTTCTTTCCATCCTACAAATGAAACATTCAGTAACAATAATAATAGCAACCATACAATTTATATAGCACCTCATCAAGATCAAATCCTAAGTCGATATCCTAAAGACCATTCAAAGAAATTAAATATAGGCGTGATAAGGCAGTGCTAAATCTCAGTCGTAAAAAATTGTCACAAAATGTCTACCAGATCCTTAACAGCAGAAATGGCTGTATTATAAAAACATACCAATCAAAGCAATTGACAACTAAAACCATCACATCACAGAAAATGCTATAATAAATTTACTTCTGGCTGCGGAGTCCACAGTCTAACAACAGGATCAATTCCACTGGTGGCCAGCATGCAAGTCACTGGATGCGGCTCCAGACAGTTTACTATTGACTCATCGCCTCGCAACACTCGCACAATGTTGGTAGTTGCCTTTTCCCAGATGAAGAAAGACCCATCATCAGAGCCGGCAACAATGAACTGCCCATTGCTGTGTTAAAAATAAAATATTTTCACTTTACCATAAAATCGTTGAAGAATGAATTAGAAATTACGATAAAAGCTAATATATCAAAAACATAGACTAGCTTATATAACACAAGCCTGCATAGAACATAACATGCAGCATTTGCTTAGGAAGTTAGACACCTTTATTAAAAACTGATGCCTTCATATACTATAAATGGTTCTACAAAAGTAAAAAATTATCGTGGGTGGTTATGCAAACAAGTGTACAATATTTACGTGCATCAATATGGCAATTGGTGTACAACAATTAACATAAACTGAAATTTAGAATTTTGATGAAGGCAAATTTAATTTCACCAGTCCAATCAAATTATTGCATAATGGAACACATCAAAGCACCAAAATTTGGCTAAAAAATTATGACATGCATTTAACAGGAAGAGCCAGGTAAAATACAGAGGCATAACTTCATAAAACAGCTAGAAAAAGATGGAAATCTTCTCTTCAAGGGCTACCACTGCAAGCACAATTCAGTTGAAAACAAAGTTACATAGTGCAGAAAAACCACAGACATAAAGTCAAAGTTAAATTTTTTTTAAACACCACAGCATCAACATACATCAATTTTGACACAAGAATGTGCAACACAGGGTAAAGTCCTAAACCAATCCTCCAAATTATTATTATTGCTATGCATATTTCAGAGCAAGACAGTTACTCAAAGTGTCAGTTCTCACCTGCCAAAGAAGTTTGCCTCCTTGATGTCCGTGGTCGTGTTACAATGACCACAGAACCGTAATTCATAGTCGAAAGCACTGGAACGCCAAGTCTGTTCCTGGAAGGAGGTTGTATCGGCTGTTGATTCCATCCACCTGGACGGTGTTTGCCCCCGTGATGACGGAGATGCTCCATCAGGTCCATATTCTAATAAAATGATGATCATGATATCTATTGCATATCATTAAATCATCACCACTAATTAAATTTTTTTAAATATTATATATGTCAGCCCATCACTTTTAGTCATTTTATCATGGTGCATGAGACAAAATAGTTACATGTTTTCCATTCACATGCTCAAGTGCTCAATGATGAACAAGTCAGCCCAATTCACATGACAAAACATATCATAACAATAATTCTGCATCAAATTACCAATAATAAGACTCATGAAATCATTGCATAAATCCCCTGAAAGCTTTAAATTTAATTGGTATGTACAATATAAACCCACTATAGTGAACATGGCTATAATAAAACTAGGATATAATGAATTACATACTCTGGTTCCTTACAATAGAATTCCATTAAAATGTAGGCCTACTTGTTCACGCATACCACATTCTCAATACATTATGCTAAACCAGCAGGCCATAGCATACCAAATTTCACATCGCATTACACGAACACCTTGAATTACACACCAGAAACACAATCACCGATATTAAAATGATTACTGCATGAAGCAAGACGACAATAAATAAACAGCCCCCCCACCTTGTTCAGTTTTCGCAAAAATTGCTGCACGAATGTCTTTCTCGAGCGCCTCGCACGTCTGACTCGTCGCGTAATCGGGAAACTTTGACTTGAACAGCGTGAGGCAATCAAGAGCCTCCTCCACCCAGGACAATTCAAACAGGCATTTCGCCAATCGGAAGTGGGCTTTCAGGTGACTGTCGTCCACGTTTATGGCACTGTAACAATCTCGAAGTGCGGCGTATATGTCACCGTCCCTTCAGGATTTAATCATATCAAAGCAAATATGAGGTACAACTATTTGTCTGCCAAACAGTTACTTGCTTTGAATCAGAATCAATGCAAAACACAGTGAAGACTATTCAATGTCACATTCTGTTCTGTGGTCGGTTAACACGGAATGCAGAGGACGACATATTTCTCGAACAGGTTGCTCACCCCTAATTGTCTGAAAGCAAGGCAACGGGGAACCACCCCACTCATCTCATCCCCGGGTGGTGTCAATGCCAAAGAGCTTGCCTCAAGGCAGAGAATTCATCATCATTAAAATTGAAGCATAGTGAGAAGATAGATACACAAGTGCCATAATACAACGTATCGGACAAATTACACAGAACATAACCAGCCCACATAGAATCTATAGAGGCGTCATATCCCAGGACATACGGTATTTGTAAAGCAAAATTCTGAGGCTAACCAGTTTCTCTTGAGGTAGGCGGCAGCTCTGTTGCCATAGAGAATAGGAAGATCAGGTGCCATGTGAATTGCCTGATTGTATAAGTGGATGGCTTGACTGTAGTTCTGCAACTCAAAAACCTCGTTTGCATGCTTTTTGATCGCCTCCACTGCGGGCTGCAACGGCTTTCCGTAATAGCGACCTCTGGTGTTACAGAAAAAAACTCTTTATGATAAACGAGACAATATAGAACAAAATGAGTTTTCAAAAAATAATTAAACTAAATTTTATTGATCATCAGAGTCAGATGTGTAACTTCAAGGCAGTCATAGTCTACAATATAACGACACTACGGGGGGAAAAACAAGTATTCAGCCATGAAGATAAAAGCTCAAGATAGAGAGGAGTGGCAATGTTCGAACATGGAACTTGCCCTTGGACAAAGCACCTGAAGAAGAAGAAATAGAAGAAGATACTTATAACTTTAAAATGTACAGCCATGGGACAATAAACACACCAACCAACCAGTACATCACTACTAATACTAAACAGTAGCAATAACGATAACAAAGTAGCACATGAAATTTCAACAAGGTTTAGCAAACTTTGATTACTCATTCTATCATTCAATCAACAGATTAAAAAGAAACCCTTACCGTTTACCCACTTTAGATGAGATGCTTGATTCTAATGATGAATTAGCTATGTGCTTGGTAACACCGTTTGAAAAGCCATTACTTCCCATATCAATGCAATGCTTACTGTAACCATTACTATTTTCACAAATGGCATCTGAAAAAATTGAGAGAAAAAGAGGTGCAGAATCATAAAAAAGTAGTTTCTGTAATAGTTAATTTCATGCCAGGGCTCAACATAATATTTGTCCAGACATGTTGTAATGAAAAGTAGAAAGAAAAAGTATTGGCTGCATTTTAGCAACTATTCTGGTAAATTAAATCCAAACAGCATGACTGATACTGACAAAACAGTCTATGCTGCTTAGCAAATTCTTTTAAAGCAATCATCTTCAAAAGTAGAATCTAAATCATGGCTTTGTAAGATTCTCACATACAGTAACAACACGGTCTACATACAAGACATCAGTAAAAAGATAACTGAAAAATTGTAGCATAAAAATTCAATTTATAAAGTCACATGGCAGCCCGAGAACAATAAACAATGCATCGATGCCTACCTTTGCTATCGGCACGAGTCTGGCTGTTCAACTGTTGACCGATAGCATATCGCTGAGGTCGGCGTTTATTGCTTACGTCAAATAGATAAATCTGCTCTCCTCCGATGTTAACCAGGAGTTCACTTCCATCAGGACCAAAGGTCATGTAAGTGGAAGCGAGAGTCCTGTACTTTTTTCTGTAATCCTGCTGTTTCTGGGGCAAATGTCCTGCAAAAGTCAAGCAAGCAGAATAATCTAAATAGAAACCTCCAAATTTTCCATCTGTAAAATCATAGTGCACCACAGGTCAGTCATTTACCGATCACTGTAAGAGAGGAGCCATGAACAAGATTGCTACTTAACCAAGGATCAAATTTCACACAGAAAATGTATCGTGACTTGTGTCTCTATCGATAGAAACTCTGAAGAATTTAAAACTCTCATTTATAAAAACGTAATAATATAAGTGCCTTTTCGAAAAACATGTACCACCATACCATAGAAATGCAGGCAAACTTAATAAATGCACAGATTCTGAATAGTCTCAATTTATAATAGCCTAGCTGTTCAGATGACAATGCTATGGTCACTGGAGCAGCAGACTGCAAAATCTGTGTGCAATATTATTCAAGCCTTTGAAGTCTCAGTCTTCTTGCACATAATCAAGACAATTAGAGGCTAAGACACTTAACCTTTTGGCCCAGTTAAGGCTGATATTTCAGCTTCATAACATACTGATTAAATGGATTTCTGGGGCGATAGGGTTTAACTTTAGCAGTACCTAATACTAACGCCATATCTAGAAGCTTGCTTTCCAAATTTAACAGAGGTAGAACAAACCTGCAACGAAATACTGTACACATCCAACGGGAAGCCGTTTATCTTCGGAAATCGACGGGAAATCAGATGACGCAGACGGTGAATTCACTGATGTTGGGGAACCCGACCTCACATTAAAAATTCTAATTGAAAGACAGTAGCAAAACAAGCCAATTTAACGATCACGTGATGATGACCATAAACCAAGTAGGCAAAATCTTCTGAATTGGTCTCAACTTTATTTCTATGAGTCACGCATATGCATAAATTACTCCACAACAGAAAGCTGACTGTTACCTGGCTAAATGCAATAAGACAGAAGAACAAAAGCTAAGAGGAACTGTATACATGCAACTGTATTCAAAAAGCAGATACAATAATAACCGTTGTACAGTAACAGATATACTCATGGCAGCAAAGCCATCCATTTCAATCAGAAACACAAACCTGGATGGCATATCATGAGGAAACACAACACCACGACAGTGCAACATGCGTCTGTCATACACCCTCACGTACGGGTCATTGGCCCCAACAGCCAAGAGCTCGGGTCGAAGGGGGCTCATCGTGAGACACTTTGCTTCGGCGTGCGGACCGATGTGGTCGTTCAGATTGACGAGAACGTTGCGAGGATGATCTCCTTTACACATTTCAGGATTTCGCAGGTCAAACTGCCTGGATGAAACAATGAACAGCATACCAGAGGCTGTGAAAGAATGCGCAATTTAGCCAAGCGTGTGAGAAGAAAGTGCTTGGCAAAAACAGAGTAGAAGAGACCAGAAAAAAACTACATTCTATACCGTGCTTAGAAAACTATTACATAGAACTGTATTGCTTACCACTATAAACAAAATTTAGCAAACAATTTTCAACAACATAGAACACAGCCCAATTTACATACAGGCATCTATGTATATCTATGAAAATACAGTGCTCAGTATTTGTAAGAAAAATCATGAGACTATGGGAGCAGCAAATTTTGAAATAAGTCTTAATATGCATATCAGGAAAATTGATACGACAGATGACAAGATTTTCAACTAACATGATTGTTCCATCTTCAGAGGCACTCCAGAATAGGTGTGGTTGATCTGGCACTGTTGCAAGACGCTTGACACGACCAGCGTGACAACTGAACACGTGCAGAATCTCGTGCTGCTTAACATCATGCACACGAATCTTGCAGTCTGCTGCTCCAGTGACAATAACATTGTCGTCTGACTGTGGCAAAAACTGAAAACAACCAATTAGTAATAATCACAACTTAAATCAGAATTATTCATTCTTCTCCATGGGTGCAATACCTGTTGGTGACTATTGCAATTTGAGTTTGCCTCTTCCATTTGTCTCTGTCTTGTGTGGTGTAAGCTTGACTTATGTCCATGTTGCACCATTTTTTAATATTGTCTATCCATTCTTTCCATGGATCCATTCTTTCCATGGTATTCCTTTTATGTTTTCACCCTCTATTTCTCTGAGCATGATCTATCTCAAATGGTCAATATTAATATAAACTCCAATGCAGTTACAATGTTCAATACAGACTTCATTTCTTCAAAAGACAAAATAGGAAAGCAACAGATATTCAACCAGAGAACTTTCTCCTCAGCAGGAAGCCTTATTTCTGATATGTGGACACAATGAGTCAAATTATATATAATGATTTTGAATAAATACTGGCTGTCACACAACAAAATAAACAGAAAGCTATTTACAAGGATAAGTAAGCTCAAATTGTCAACTCATCTAGTTGCATTACTCCAATATTTATAAAAGGGTGTGCTAGTCATGTCATGTCACATACCATCATTGCTATGTGCATTCGGCTATATAAATGGACGACCCCCATCATTTTCTGCTCTGAAATGTGAGCCGAAGGTCACACAGAGAAAGGCCACTCCACAGCATCCACTTGTGATTAGTAATTAACAACATGGGATAACCAATAACAATTTAACTTAGCATCACATCATATAGCAATTCTAAAGGCATCGAATTCGAACGTTGTTTTCAAATCCCATCAAGTAGCAATTTGAATTTCAAAGCAGCTTTGTTGGCGCACAACCTGAATGTGTTAATTTTACTTTCTCTTGAAAAATAAGACTATGACACAAAAGACCTTGACAGAGAAGATATTTCCACTGTGTCCAGTCCGGATTGTGCTTAGCAGTTTATGGCGGAATGGGTCCCAGACAATAACCTGCACATCGTCTGAACCACTGGCGAGCAAACTAAAAATTTAAGGGTCACAATTGGCGCATAATTACAAATAGAATGCTAATCTGTCTGACAGCAATCAAGACATCCATTATAAAGAAATCTGAATAAATGAACAAGATTTTTCTATTACAAGATAGATGGCCATTACTCAACAGAATGAGCAAAACAGACCAACAATCCTCTCATTTTCAAATTAAAGTGGTTCAAATTACAAACTTAAGATCAAATTCAGTTCTTTTACTTTAAAGCACAAAGTTGTACAAAATAAAGCACAGGAGAAGCCATTTGAAAAATAAGCCGAAGAAGATCACAACTTAATAACTTTGCAAAAGATTATAGCCTTCATGTTGTTCAAGCTTACTCTGAATCTCAGTTACCATAGAAATAAATATGAAATTCAGACATTATCAGATAAGCCAGGAAATGGAGTGTAACCACCAAGTAAGAATGACCTCTGTGATGGTCAAGAACTTTGGCAGCAGAACATTCCAGTCAGTGGTCATCAATTGACCAAAAATGCTTTACAGAAATATTTTAAAAAATTCAAGCACATTCTACTATACAATTCTGCAATACTGACTAACTACATCAGTAACAACAAATGTCCATCAGGAAAACTTTCTCAAAAATGTGTTAATCATAGATCAAAGCAGATACAGTTGATATAATTTACCTTCCCTTTTCATTCCATGCCAAGCAGTTTACACAGCCATTGTGACCCTAGAAAAGTTAAAACATTGCAATGCAATGTCAATATAAAAGTGCCTTTGCTGCTGTTTTACTGGCTATAGCAAGGTTCATCTACACAGATTTGGTTCATCTACACAGATTTACTGTATATGTTTCCATAGAAATCTAAGCGCATCTATGTTTCATAAAACACCAAAAAGGTCTCATTAAGTTTTATAAATTGACAATATTTTAAAAGATCATCTAATCACTACCACAAGTACATAAGCACTGCTAGTGCAATCCCATAAACTGTAAAATAGCAAGAAAGTGATATTGTTCCATGTTTTACAAACAGTAAAACTAAAGGCATTATTGTCTAATAGTGACAGGACTTTTTGAAGTCTTTAAATAAATTGACAATATTTTAAAAGATCAGTGTAATCAATCTACCTAATACCCAATCATTGAATTCATGCTGAACAACATTTCAATGACTGTACATAAGCCACCTAGCTGCTAATTAGGCCTAGTGCAATAAAATCACGCAACCATTTGTAAAATTTGTATGCGCAAAATGAAAAAATGAACTACCTTGTTCAATTGTTACCAATAGTTTTACAAACCCAGCCTCTGAAAACTAAAACCGCAATTGTTACCAAACGCGTCTAACATCGCCCAGTGACAGGACTTTTCTAAACCGTCTTTCAACCAATCAGAACGCTTGAAGGTAAGACAGAGAGACATACAGATAAGAATCTTAATATTATAGATGTAAAGAAGAAAACCTGAGATTTACTAATAAAGAAATTGTTACTAAAAGAGCTAAATAAAGAAAGCAAAGAATGAGAAGACTTCCAGTACAGCTGAATGCTTATTGGTAGGATACCATATACCAGTGCATAAAATTGGTTGCGAACTGGACACTTATATATGCAGCATCAACGAACACAGAATATTACAAAATTTGTCTATAGTCATCACAAAAAACAAATTCTAACAAATAAAGAGTAATCTGGGCAGTTAATTTTTAAGTCTAGATGTTCAACGCAATATAAAATATAAAGTCAAACTCCGTTAACAAGGACCTTACTGGACTTTAGAAAAAGCATCCCGGTTACCCAATGATCCACATTACCCAGGAGTCCCAAATACAGTCAATCCAAATAAAATGGCATTTGTTAATCAAAGGTCAATGCTATCAAAGTCTGTGCTAACATAACTTTACTGTAAACAAAAACTATTCAGAATCAATAAAGAAGACTTACCTGCAACTCTGCCTCAAGGCCAAGGCGGTGAATTAGATTTGAGGTGACATGACAAGATCTGGTAAATCGAATACTATTTCCATCCTGTAAAGATTACAAAAGAGCATATATAGCAATACACTGAATAATGCAAGTCTACTTACATCTTTCTTCTTCATATGTCATCCTCTATCAGAGGGTTAGCACTTAGCAGTCATTTTCCTCCATTTTCTTTCTATGTTCTGCTGCTCTTTTTAGGGCTCCATAGTTCTTTGTGCCCGTCCATTCAAAGATGCCGTCCATCCAGCTTCTTCTTGGTCGCCTCTTCCCCTTATTCCTTCTATTCTACTTCTATTCTACCTTCCAATATTATCAGAGGCAGGTCTTCAGCCAAACCTCTCATGATGTGACCAGCTTAGGACATTTTTCTTCTAATTATTTCCCGTTTCCACATTGCTGTTGTTTTGCATCTTTCTAGAACTCTTTTGTTTGTTACCTTGTCCATCCAGCTGATTCTCAAGATCCTCCTGTGACACCATAATTCAAATGCGGTGATCTTTTTCATAATCTTCCTGCTTATTGTCCAGGTTTTGCATCCATAAGTCAGCCGTGGGAAGATGCAGCATTGGCTATGCCTCTTCCTGCACTCGTTGTTAAGATCTGTTCTCGTGAGATCTTTCATCTTCCAAAGGCTTCCTTGGCCATACCTATTCTCATTTTGATCTCCTTCTAATTTCGTCCGTCGTCTGTGATGTAACTCCTAAGGTAATTGTAACCTTCCACCTGCTGAAGCCGTACATTGTCAATGATGAAGTTGCACTTCTTTTGAGTTTTCTTACTGATTACCATGACTTTTGTCTTTTTCAAGTTTAGTTCCATTCCGTATTCTGTGCCCATCTTAACTATGTTCATCACCAGGGTCATCAAGTCTTCTTTATTTTTAGCTTATAAGGTGAATAACATAACAATATCAATTCATCATTTGCTGCAAAACAAAAACAAAAAACATAGCAATTGATGACATACTCTGGGCTATGTAAGTATAAGATCTACATGATATTTTGGTTTAATTGTATGCTGAATATAGTAAAAGACTACTAACTACTGTCCTCGTTACTTTTTAACCCTATCACTTTGGTGATCCTGTAATAAAATGTCCCATTCCCAGCATAGTGTAATGCAATGATTTTAATGTCAATAATAAAACTGTATGGATAAGATAATGCCACTAACAGCCAACTGGTTATCTGAAACACTTCATTTGAGTGCAATAACAGCTTCAGCACCCTCTGCCTGTTCCATACTTGATGCATGTGAAACACTGAATTGTGCTTGTGTTAAACATAGAAGTCAATGAGCAATGCTTTGCACATCACCAGTCAGTTCTATTGACAGCTCTTGGCTGTTATTTATTTTTAGCATGCATTATCGTATTCAGTACAAACTTTAAGTTCTTGCTGAAACTTGTTGTACAGAAAGCTGCTGGACGTCCTTTTCATCTTTTCAAATCAACAGACACTCCTCATGAAAACAAAACTGTCAGTGAGGTGAGCATGAAAATGTCGCTCAACTGTTGGCCAAATGAAATACTGGAAGAAGAAAACAAGAAGCGAATAAGAAATGCTCGAGGCAATGAAATTCAATTTTTTTAAACGATTAATGCAATTCTGCACTTTTAGGGGCTGTCCATTAATTACGTCAACAAAATAGGGGAGGGGCTTGAAAAAGTTTGACAGTTGTTGACAGGGGAGGGGTGGTCAAAAGAAGTTGATGTCAACAATTTCACTTTCTACGATTAATAAAAACTAGTAAATTTTTTACAATGAAGGAAAGCCTGACATGCAAAAAGAGTAATCACTTTGACACTTGATGAGCAAAAAAGGGGGAAAAGTAAGTAAAATCTTATAAATTTATATAGTGCTTTGAGAAGCAGTACAGCAATAGCTGCTTATTCTTATGTGCTTAATCTTTCTTGAAATAGTTATAGGCAATGTGCTTTGTCGGCCAGGCAAAGGTCAGTGTATCCATGAGGTGGAAGGTCAGGTTGTTATAGATATGGAGGAAATGATTTTGAAATAGAAAGGTTTTAGTTTAGACCTAACGGCTTGAGGAGAAGGAATTAAAGAAAATGAGGATTCAGAGCTTATTGTTTGACCATGTCGTAGGATGTGGAGGGAAACTGGAATTGAATTCCAAAGTTCTGGTGTGGCATATGAAAAAGCATGGTTGCAGATTTTGAGGGATGACTGATTTAACAGCCATGAAAGTGTGGTGAAAAGATGAAAAAAGATGAAGATGAAAAGGTTATCGCCACACAAAATAATAACCTTCTAAACTTTTTAGAGGATCCCATCACTGATCTTAGGGGGGGGTCAAAAGTTGGTGACATAATTATAGGGGGGGGGGGGTCACTGAAAGTTGACAGTTGTTGACAAGGGGATGGGTCAACAATTGCCCACAAATTGTTGGCATAATTAATGGACAACCCTTAACTTTGATTTCATAGACAGTGCATAAGCCTACAACACAATGAATGAAATTTTAAAGTATTTATAGGTTGTAGATATTCATAATACCTAAACGTCTGGATGCATGAAGAATGCATAAAAAAAGAAAATCTCAGAAGCACCTTAACTAAAAAATATATCCGTGTCAGACTTAAATCCATTTAGATTACAATTTATTTAGATGCTGTACTGCTAACAAATAAGGCCCAGAAATTGAGTTTGTAAGAAAGAACGCTTCAAACAGCATCATAAATCTTCAGCTTACTGCTTCAGCTAAACGGCTATTCATAGTCGTCGTCATTCACAAGTAAATTCGTCATTGAAATGTGAGCTATAATTACAACATATGTCGACAAATGATTCCACAGTGGCGCTATAGAAGTTGATTGCATTTACAATGGAACGAGGCATTTAAATGTCGTTATTCGTCCAAAACATCGCTCAGGGCGAAGATTACTTCTTACGTCGAACAAATTTAACAGACCACGCGCAATCTGTCTGCCGATTTTATAGATGTTTTTCACCGATTTTCACTTTATTAATAAAAATAATAAGTTTAAGAACAAATCAATTTATCTTATTGCCGAGCATCATAACAAACGACATTGCAATTTACAACGGAAGTGCTAATTGCCGACGCTGGTGCCCTGCTCTACTCCACTGCAGATAAGCTAATGCGGATTTATATGCGGATTTATAAGTATATCCTCTTGCATTATCCAAACTTCACGGTCCTGGGCTTTGTTAGGCAACCTCGGTTAACATGGGAACTCCGCAGTCATTATACAAAAAAACCTGCAAGTCGGACTCATTACACAGATATGAAAATCGATGCAAAACATTTATGTAAAGTCATTTGGCTTTTAGACCTATGCGGCAATCTATGCATTATTTTAGGAATAAGTTGACACTAACAATAGGCCAACAACAGCTAGGCTTGATTTAGTAACTTTTAGTGGAAAATACAACCACATGCGTTAGTGACGAGGGTTCCCACAGAGGGGCTGCCCATTAATTACGTCAAGAAATTAGGGGAGAGGGGGTTTGAAAAAGTTTTACAGTTGTTGACATAGGGATGGGGGTCAAGAGAAGTTGACGTCAACAATTTCATTTTTCTACAAATTATACAAAAATAGGAAATTTAATGGAATACTATTTATTACAATGGAAAAAGCCTGACAAGCGAAAAAGGTCATCACCATTCACCACCACATTATGACACTTGATGAACAAAAGAAATTAAGGGGAAAAGGTCTCATCGCTGCAAAAATAATAACCTTCTAAACTTTTTAGGGGGCCCGTCACTGGTCTAAGTGGGGGATCAAAAATTTTTGACATAATTATCAGTGGCGGCTCCAGGATTTGGCAAGTGAAGGGAGCCGTTGGGGTCAGTGTTTATTCTAGCCACCTTGACATTGGGGGAGTTTGAAATGTTTGTGGGGGGACAAGATTTGTCTCTCCAAGCTTTTGGGGGGAAATTTCCATCCCCAAGCCAACATATACAAATTTTGGGGTGGGGAATTTTAAAACTTTGGGGGAAATTACCCCCAAAACAGGCCTAAAATAAACACTGGTTGGGGTGGCAATTTTCTAATCATGGGGGCCAACCATTTGTTGTTAGGTATGTAGTATTAAGCATAGGGTCCCAACAGGGGGCCGCTGGGGGCCAGGAACTCAATAGGGGCACGCCCCCGGGCCTCCGTGTGGAGCCGCCACTGATAATTATAGGGGGGATTACTGAAAGTTGACAGTTGTTGACAAGGGGAAGACGGTCAACAATTGCCCAAAAATTGTTGACAATTAATGGACAGCCCAGACACCAGTGAGGGAGCTTATGATGCTCCCGCAGACTCCCTAATCGCGTTAACGAACGTCTTCGGCAATGCCAATGGAGGTGGTCCGCCGTGTAAGCTCAATATCTCCAAGTGGCTCTTCGCCACAAAAGGCTGAGAACCGCTGATATACAGCACTAGTGTGGTTGAAAATCTAGTGAGAGCATTACATGCAGGTAAGCCTACTATACCACTATTCCTTGCATTGTCCAATTTCAAACAGGGTTTCAATTTTATAATAGTTTTGTGGTCTATAAAACCTGTAATAGAAGAAACCAGCTCTCTTAATTAAGTGCCATCTTATCTCTCGATTGATTTTTTAGACATTTGACAGAGAATAGATTTCAGAAAGACGTTTGCATAGTGTCGTTTCAAATGGCTCATTATTTGTCGTGGTATTTCGAATGCTTTAGAAAAAAAAGAGACAGAATATATTGACAATAATATTCTAGTACGGTTTGACACAACAAAGATGGGGACACAAGAATATGTGGTTTTAATTTTCGTTTAATCACTCTTCTGAATTTTTGCATATCTATAGCCTACCAGGGGCGGCGCTAGAGGGGTGGGTCCGCGGGTCCAGACCCACCCAGTCTCGGGCAGGGACACCCGAGCAAATCGTGAAAATCTGCAGAGAAATTATGATTTGGGGTGGGGGTGATGAGGAGGGGTAGTCTGAGCCTTGTCCTGGTTGTGTAGAATACATTAGACCCACCCAGCCAACAAAACCCAGCGCCGCCTCTGCATGCAGGGGCGTAGCGACGGAGGGGGTATATCGGTATATAGGCCTATACCCAAAATCAGTCTACCTTAAAGTTTTTATGTGATTTATATGTGGGTATATGTAGTTTATATGGTTTGTAGTTAAGGTTTATACCCCCACCCCAATATTTATACCCTCCCAAATCAAATGTCTGGCTACGCCCCTGATTACATGTATAATTCAGCTGACCTTTTACTTGATCTTTCAGCGTCTGTGGGGTAGAGAGAGGTCAGAGTAGGCAGGGTTATTTCTGGGATTGTCAATTTTGAGGTGTCGGTATATTCTGGGGGTCCTCTGCCGAACCGAAAAAAGTCTGACAAGCAAAAAAGGTCATCGATCCAGGCTCAGATTAGGGGTTGGTTGCTGGGGGTGTTGGTGGGAGGTGTTGGTAGGGGCGTCGGTCTCAGAACGGAGGTATTGGGGGATGTTAGTGGTGTATAAATATCCATGGGCGTAGACCTACTTCATTTCTAGTCGAGTCATCTGGGACGCTTCGTCATTGAGCATGTTAATTTTGCAATCCGCAAATCTGCGGTCTAATCGTGAAGTAACTGGACCCGGCTTTAATAGCATATTAATGTGGTCAAAACAATATAGCAATTAGGCTCCTAATAGGATTTGATTTGACGTGGACTCTCTCCCATCCATCCCTCAGCTGAACGTCGAAAATTTTTATCCTGCGAACCAGAGGCGTAGCTAGGGGCAGAAGGTACATAAGTTCCCGGGAGCCGAGGGTGGATCGGGTTTACGGTAGCAAAACGCATAAAAGACGTCTAAATATAGTTGCGACGGTCTTTTTTGCTTGTCGCGGAGTTGAGGGGGCGTCATCAACATGATTTCTATCTGGGCGTCGGTTATGCTAGTATGGATATAGTTGTAACGGGTGTGATGACCTTTTTGTTTGGTTTTTGCTAGTCAAGGTTTTCCTGAACTTGATGGAGCGCCATCAGTATGTTTTGTTCCCGGGGGCCGGACACCCTAGCTACGCCCCTGCGGCGAACTCTGACGGCATCCTCTACTGCGAACCCTGACTTCGCCACCCTTATTTCACAATATACTCATCTGATAGACGCGTCTGGTTTTAAATAGGGCCTATGTCTTTTATAAATTTTTCCAGTCATGCGATTCCTAAGTTTTACACGCACATTGAAAATCGTCTCGTCATCAAAGAAATACCTGATTTGTGTGATCTTCGCTGCCAAATAAATATTCGCCCTCTCGTATTGGACATGAGCCTAAACGCCTTCTAGATAGATCGAGTCGTATTTACTGAACAAGCGAGTATAGGTCCATGTAATGTTAGTTGACAGCCTCGGGCGTTCTGTGACAGATAGTGAGTTGACTTCTAAACATATGACCAGTAGACTAGTGGGCGAATATTTAGTGTCCACAATACGAATCAACAGATGCATACAATAACAATCGTAATATTAATAATAATAATAACGTAATGCCAATAATGTTTAGAGATGGGCGCGACTTCACACCGAGTGAGATGAATATCTCGCCTCATTGGTCGACAGCATCACCAACCTGTTCACAAGCAGAGAGGTACGGAAAGTCAGGCCCAGGCAATGCGTGGACCTACAGGATAGACGCCATAATGAGAAATGAGTGTGCTATATGGTCAGTGCAGTGACAGGAAACTATCGGTGACGACGACGACGACGATACAGTGATGCAATTGTAGGAAGAGGCTACAACTTTCCCACTTGGTGTCGTTTCTATTTAATTAGAGGAGTTTCAGACGTTTTCGGAGCATGAACCAGTTGTGAGTTTGCGTCTCTACTTGTCATTCGGCGTCAACCTAAACAGACGGGCGGAAATGGCTTACATAGAGATTTCGACGTCTATGAAACTGCGTCTTCTGATTGCGTACTCTTTTCTGATCAACGCCGTTCGTTCGACGTACAATTACTCAAGTAAGCATTCATAATAATCTATTCATGTTGAAGAACCACATCTAAGTACTGTATGTGCGTTTTCTTGAGGTTAATAAGCATAGTGTCTCCAGAGGCCAGTAAAGCGGACAGACTGTACGTCTAAATATTGTGCCTAAAGATGTTCCAACTGAATTTCTCTACAGTAGACCCATATATGATGAATCTTTCTGTAATGGTGCATGCGGGCTTTTTTAAAGTTTCTAATATCATTAATGCTATCAGTTATGTTTATGCTATAGTAAACAACGGTCAGATTTTAGACTTCTTTTCGCTGGGAATATGGAGGAAATTAATAATGACAACGAATGACATAACATAGATTTGAGATAAAACATGAATTCGGCGGAAATATTAAACGACATCAATCTTCACAGTTGTTGAAGGTGTCCGGAGTGCGGTAATGATTAATTGGACCGTAACAGCGATTCGTTACGGCATCTACTAATAAAAAATATTTGTCAAATCTGTCTGAGGAATATAGAAAACTTGAATTTCGCTCTTAAAAGCTTACAATTAATGGTGCTCTGTGCACATATGTGATTCCTATGTCGTTCCAACCACGAACTACCACCAACATGGTCTCTTATTAAATATGCTTATCGATTGAACGTTTATTTAAACTCATTTTATCCTATATAGACTAATGTACAGAGTGGTAAAGGAAATAACTTTGATTGATTGACTGACTGATTGATTAAAACATATCAATATATTTGCAATCATGAACCGACAGTAGGCCTACTTATTTTAAGCAGCCTAAAACGTATAAGTCTGCATAACGTTACATTGTAAACAACAAATGAAATATAGCGCCTCTTTGATAAATATAAGACGCTTGTAATAATCCAGTATATACGACGAACGGATGTTACGGAGGCATGATGACCATCGACTGCGGAGGGCGGTTGAAGATCTCGATCGTAGAGGAGACCTACGGACGGCATCCGGAAGAGAAGTGCTTTCCATCTCCAGGTGGAAGCGACTGCAGCGTCGACGGTGACTACTACCGCGACCTGTGCAACTATCAGTCGAAGTGCCAGCACTTCGGAGTCGGATGGAAATACATAAATCGCACCGGATGCAGGGATCTGTACACGAACTACGTCCATATCGTCTACGCCTGCTATTCGGAACTGCGTAAGTTGTTGAAGCTGCTGCTGAGACTTTCACTAAGAAAAAATTAATTCAGCGTATATGCTTATACATGCACTACATACACTTATGATCTCTGAAGAGACAATCAGACAGACAGACAGACAGGCAGATAGAGATGGACAGACAGAGAACGAGAGAGAACGAGAGAGAGAGTGAGAGAGAGAGAGAGAGAGAGAGAGAGAGAGAGAGAGAGAGAGAGAGAGAGAGAGAGAGAGAGAGAGAGAGAGAGAGAGTCTGCCTATAATATAAATAAAATATTAAATATTAATAAAGTAGCATTGAGAGAATTCAAATATTGTTAGGCTAACGTTGACTTTGATTTTGGATCTATAATAAATTATTACTGTACTTTGCGTTAAAACGCCAATCAGTGCGAACACAGTATCGATTGATTGAAATTGATTGATTGAACAATAATTGATTGATTGTACAGTGATCAGAGTTTCGCATAGACGCAGTGGTTGTATCAGATTTTATATGAACAGAGTCCAATCAGACGCAGCAGTTAGTCAGACATTTTATAGCAGTTGGCTAAGACATTTTATAGCAGTTGGCTAGTCATCTATTTGAACAGAGGCTCCAATTTTATGACCTAGTCAGACATTTTATAGCAGTTGGCTAGTCAGACATTTTATAGCAGTTGGCTAGTCAGACATTTTAACGACCGTTAGTTAGACTATATTTTGTGAATGAATGCCTTGAGGCGGAAAAACCATTGTTTCAACATTGCTCAGCATAAATACAACACCGCGTCCGCTGACCGTTAGTTCATGCCCAGCTTACGTACGACCATCCATTATGATTACCAGTGTGTTTTGCTGGTGTCTGGTTCAATTGCAATTAGCATCTCAACACTCTTTGAATTTACACAATGGAATGGTTCTAATTTTAAAAATTTCATTTGAATTCCCCAATTTTCCCCAAAATTTCATCCCCCCATTATGACACTGCTCCATAATAAACACCCTGACGCTATCTCTAAGATAAGTTAACATTACTACTATGCCTATGTGCCTTGACTCTAAGCAAATCTTGGTACTAACTCTAACTCCAAAATTGGTTCTGAGTTAGTCAGTGGCGTAGCCAGGATTTCCGGAAGGGGGTTGGGTTTGATCGTAACCAACTTCGAAAAATATTGACAAGCAAAAAGCAAAAAAGGATCGCCACCTTATACCTTTACATTCTATAGCTCTTATAAATTTTAAGTCCGCAGCCAGCCAAGGAGGGTTTTAACCCCCAAATCCCCACTTGGCTACGCCACTGGAGTTAGTCATTTGATTAACTAATGCTGTAAAAGTGGACGGTTTCTGAGTATGGTTTATGCAGCAGTGCAGCACTGTTCGTCTCAAAAACAATAAAAACAGGTGTAGACTACTGCATTTCCCTTATATTTAGTTCTATAACTAATTTTGCGCAGCAGGGGTCAAGTTGTTTAAATTTGCAAATGTGTCATCCTGTTATTATTGCGTTCACTCCCCTCAGTGAAAACATTGCCATTCAGATTTCGAACTCGGGCTTAATTAAACATTAACCTGACTCCCTGGTTGATTTCACATCGAGGCATAAAAATTTACTTCAATTGGTCAGAATTTTTAAAAATTATAACCATTGCATTGTCTACGATTCACATATTTGCCGCGCCGTAGCGTATCAATCCGAAGAACGTCCATCAAATTATGGTACGCAATGGCATTTCTGTGTACAGTACCACGAGTACCTCTCAACCAACCGTGCTACGACGGTGACATATGCGACGGTGGACAGTTTTCGTCTTGCCTTCAGGGATTCTGCAGATGCAGGAACGATTACTTTGAGAACAACTCTGTCTGCGGTAATTATATCAGCCTGCCTGGTCAGCCTCCAGGCGTATTTCCGTAATTTCTATGTTGCAATTACAGATTAAAAAGTTCTAACATTTTCTTTCATTTCAGTCTAACTTTGCTTTGTCTCTTCAACTCTTACTAGCAGCAATTAGCTTGTGCTAATTAGTTGCAGGTTCTTCTTTTCTTCTTTAAGTTCTCTGCAACAGCTGCAAAGGTCCCATTTACGCCATCTATCTCTGGCAGCAGCTTGTTTTTTTAAACAAAATGTATCAAAACGCTGGCATTTCCAGTGCTTAGTTCGTAAAATTAGATATTAAATATTTACTAGCGCTAGAAATTAGATGTTATTGTTTTGAACAATGATTCTCCTCTGAAAATGTGGCCCAACCCAGTTCAATCAACTTTGTTTTGTTGTTTTTATTAACGGTCTTTTTCTCTTTCACGATATCTAGGACTTCTTTATTTGATATATGACTTTGTCCAGCTTATCGGCGGCATTCTGCCTGAATATCCACATCTTCGAATGGCAGGTCCCCGACTTCTGACTTGTTTTCTCATCGTCCATGTCTCTGACGTCCGCCGACAAAGTCCCGGATAAGTGTTTTAATACACAATCTGCCGGGATTTGTCGGCGGACATTATTTCCTTCCTTTGGTAGCCAATCAGGTTTTATTGCAAAGGTCATTTCGCGACATCTGACATCTTCAACGAAACACATTGTCGGAGAATTTACGTTCAAATGGCTAGTTTTCAAGATTACAAGAAAAATGTCGATGTTTTGACTAAATATTCTTCTTTAAGAAAAATGAAAATTACTTGAAACGTTTTGATGTTAATCCTCAGGTTGGAAAGAAAGCTAATTGCAACAGCTGGAAATGTAACTTTATGTCAGTAATAATTTGTTTTTTCCCGATAAAATTGCGGATGCAAAACGCTCAACATTTAACCACCTAATTTTTCGAAAAGATATCAAACAGTCATCCTAGCGCTGAGAAATTAGATGTTTGTAGGCGTGTTATTTTTGCTTCCAGACAAGACTAAACGTCGGTCGATTTGTTTGCCGAACAAAATCAACTGACAAAGTCCGCCGTTCCCGCGAACGGTTGCCTCTAATAGCTGAACTTTTCAGCCGTTGATGTGGCGCTAGATGGTACTGTACTTCCCTGTGGCTTTCATCTCTGCGTAGTTGCGTACGGTCGCAAAAGGTTGAACGAAGCGTGTGGAGCTCAGGATGTTTGCATTGACGAAAATGCGGAATGTTACCACAACGTCTGCGACTGTCAAGCGAACTACGTCGATAAGAACGGCCGCTGTGGTAATGATTAAGAGATTTCTACGTTCATCGTTAGGCATAATATTATATTGCTATTCAGTGGCGTAGCCAGGTTTCGGGAATTGGGAGGTGCACATAGACATTTACGAGTAAAAAGACTGTAACTGCCAGCCATAAAAGGGTAATCAAAAAGTTCTTGGCACATCGATTTTGTTCCAATGATCCTATACCTACCGTCACATTTTTCAACGGTTTTGTGCAAATCCCACGATTGATTCCATCCAGAATAGGGGTCCAGCACAACCGTGACTACGCCAAAGATTGTATACTATACTAAAAATCTCTTTTCAAATAAGTAGACTACTACTACTACTACTACTACTACTACTACTACTACTACTACTACTACTACCACTACTACTACTGTGTTACTCTCTACATCACTCGACACATTCAAGAAACGTCTCAAATCTTGGCTATTCAGAACTAGTTATTTAGTTATTTAGTTATGTAATGTGTCACACGCAGTCTTTCGACTAGTCACAACAATAATCTTGACTTTACTTACTTACTTACTTACTTACTACTACTACTACTAGGCCTACTACAACTCTACAACTACTACTACTGCTGCTACTACTACAGTACTACTACTACTGCTACTATTACTAGGCCTAATACTACTACTTATACTTATACTTAGAACACCAACTGTCCCTGTTAAACTACTGCTACTACTACTACTTTAATAATAATAATAATAATAATAATAATAATAATAATAATAATAATATAATAATAAATAATAATAATAATAATAATAATATTATTATTATTATTATTATTATTATTATTATTATTATTATTATTATTATTATTATTATTAATGACAACAAATATATTTGGCATCTATAATACTAAACTATAGGACAGAGGGCTCAAACATATTCGCAGTTGACAAGTGATTACAGCTTTCAAGTTTAAAACTTGAGATCAATAAATTAGATGCGACTGGTTATAGAATTCCAATAGTGAGATCGTACGAATCTCGTAGCAGTGATCAGTTAAACCAATCCCATTTATGTTGGAAGATCGAACCGTCGTCATCTAGGACGATTGAATTTTGTTTCTGCTTTGTAGTTCTGGAGACTCTTTCTGACTTCTGCTCAACTAACAACGACTGCCCAGCACAGAACACGGCCTGCATCTCCGGTGTGTGCGCTTGCAGGGTCGGATACGTTCAAATCAACGGCGCATGTGGTAAGATCGCCCCATACACCTCTATAATCCTTTGCCATAATTAAGATGCTTCAGAGGGTTCATCAAGAACGAGACGGATTTAACATTTCAAAGATATTCGTTGTTGTCTCTTTATATACAAGACGGTTCGCAGATGAATTTGTTTAATGGTGTCGCTTGCCTTTCCTTTTCAGCTTATGTGCGTTTCATACTTTTTTCTTCTATTAGGTCTCTAGTCTCGAACCCCACTTTTTGAGAGGCTGTCATAGAAAATGGGAAGGTATAAGGGTTGGGCACCCACTTTTAAACCAATTTTACTCCAGTGTCATCGGCGCACTGATGTGTGACGTGGGTACCTTCGTATTTCAGAAGTTTCTGCTCAAAACGTGTCGACAAGACCACCACCACCGCCGTCGTCAACAACGCCCGTATTTTCGGAGGACTTCACCCCCGCCCCATCGCCGACGCCCTGGTTGAACCAGTGTCCGTCAGCGACCGGACTTTGTCGAGATCCGAATTCCCAGTGTTTAAATGGAACGTGCGTCTGTCACTCGTCCTTCTACTTTGCCAACGATTCCTGCAGTACGTAAACCATATCGCGCGATTCGATACTTTGCATTATAGGCCTTCAGGTCTTAGACAATAATTCTATTCTACAACCCATAGGCGTAAACGTCATTAGGTCTCTAGGTCTAGTCTCTTCACATTTTGGGAGGGTACTATAGGGAAGGAGAAGGTATAGGTATGGGAAGGTATATTGGACCCCACTTTTTCATGAAAGTTTACGCCAGTGTCCACTATTTATTGATTATTGAACTTGTTACAGTCCGTACAAATATTCCGTAACGCTGTAATTTTTTGTACATGTATAATATAATCAACAGTTAAGTAAGTAAGTAAGTAAGTAAGTAAGTAAGTAGTAGTAGTAGTAGTCTACTACTACTTCTGCTATTATTATTATTATTATTATTATTATTATTATTATTATTAGGCCTACTAATGTTGAGGCTATGTTGATGATGCTTCGGGTGATTAAATGAATTTTCGAATGTAAATTATTCTAGAGTCTTGCGGAGCTCTGAATGCGCCGTGTATCTTTGGTCTGTGTATGGATGCGAATAGTTATTGCAACGGTCAAGGCATCTGCGTATGTCGGGAATCGTATTACGAGAGGAACCAAGTCTGCAGTAAGTACAATTCTCGAGATCCTGCTTGTTATGGTACCCGATGCAAGATTCTCCTATAGTGGCTTTTGTCCGACATAAGCAACCGCACGCCTTGACGACAGTCATGTGAGTTCAATGCAGGTCATGCAGTTTCAAGTCGTCGTGAATCGCCAGTTACGGGGTGAAATTTTAGCTCTCCTGGGACACAACGTAGCATTATAAAATCAAAATAATTTCAAGTTCAGTTTAAGGTTAGAACACAAACGCATCAAAATAATTAGCCACAACGTCGTTCGATTGCAAAGAATTCCAGTTTATTATACCACGAAACAAAATTCCCTATAGGCCTAAAATATCTATTACAATTATTCAGATGCATTGCCTTCAAATATTGAAAGTGTCCGATGTTTCACGATTTCTATGTCGACAGTTCACAGACTGTATCTTGGACAGAACTGCGACGGCGCCGACGACGTATGCTCCGACGCCAACTCGCAGTGTCAGGGTCAGAAGTGCACTTGCATGGCAGGATATCAAGAACTCAACGGAAGATGCGGTAAGCACTACATATGTATGAGCGCTTAAATAATAAGCAGCTACTGCGGCACTACAGACACGCGATCGCTATATAAATTCACGAGATTTTACCAATTTATTTGATCAGAGTAACCACCTATGGCAGTAACGTCAGGCGTAGAAATGCTCGTATTTATGATAGACAGGCCTAATATTGTCTCCTAATCTCTTCCTTCTACTGTACGAGGTACTACGAGCACTTCATAGCAAATTACTCTAGGGATGCGTATGTATATATATATATATATATATATATATATATATATATATATATATATATATAGGTCTAAATATATAATACGGAAATGAAATGTTTAAAATACCTTTTAGCTATAGAGGTAAGCTATATTGTAAGCCAGGGGTCTCCAAAGTATACGGCCCACCAAGGTCTGTAATCCGGCCAGCGACAAAAAATGAAGAGCATGTGCAAATCGTACTAAATCTATTCTACTAAATTTTAATTTCTTGTGCTTGTGTCCCGCCGAACCTTCAGAAGTCGACAATGTGGTCCCTGGCTAAAAAAAACTTCGGAGACTTCTGCTTTAAGCGATAAAATAACCGGCAAATATAATATTACAAATTTAAAGACATCTTTCGACAGATAGCTAAAACGAACTATTCGAATAGTTATTAAAGACACGATTAATTAAGCGTATATGCGTATATCCGCCACAGAACAACAGACATACTTAATCACTTATTCATCAAGTCTGTCGTACACGTACAGTATGCTGGACATATAATGAGAGGATCGTGCACAGAATAAGCGCTAAATGTCTTGAAAGGGAAATACGAAGGAAAATTAATAAAAGGACGACCTCGAAGAACGTGGCTGGAGGACGTTAAAAACTGGACTGGCATCGAAAATTATGGAGAAACTGGAAAGAATGGCTGAAGACCGAGACAAATGGCGACAAATCGTGACTGCCAACCTTCGACTCGAAGATGGCAAACCATGATGATGATGATGATGATGATGATGATGATGATGATGATGATGATGATGATGATGATGATGATGAAATGTCATAATCAAGAGGGCCACTGAAAACAATGCTCTAGAGTCTAGACCAGCGACCAACCTGTGGGTCGCGACCCCCAGGGGGGTCGAATGACGATTTGCCAGGGGTCGCCTGAGACCATCAAAAATATTGGGTTGTCTCTTTTCTTGTTATTGTACAAAATTTCCTCAGTGGTAGTTACGACGTACTAGTTGTTTCACTATTATTGTCATTCGAGGATAGACATGGAGACAATTAAATAATAACGATTTCGAACATTTTGATTGTCGTAGCATTATTATTTTTAGCAGCTTACATTGTGAACGAAAATAATTTTACCGTTGGGGGGTCGCCACATAATAGGGAATTGAATTAAAAGGGTCGCAGCACTATAAAGGTTGAGAACCGCTGGTCTAGACGGTGTTTTGGATCATCTTCAAATATGGAAAAGATGTAAATTTAGGCCTATTTGAAATTACTATTAAAGGTGAAATCAGTCAATATCATCCATCGTCAACACATAATGTAGATCCATTAATTAATTAATTACTAATGAATGGTTCTGTTTATAGATCAGCCAGGTAGATTGGGATCCAGGTGTCAAAGCTCGCCGCCAAACTCGTGCTCAGAGGCAGATGCTGTTTGTCAGAGCGGCATTTGCGACTGTAGACCGGGTTTCTTTCAATCTTTGGCGACAAATGAAAGCAGCAGATGCAGTAAGTTCAGCCATTCTTTTCACTTATAAATAAATAAATATTATTTATTTAAAAATTGGCCGAATGACACAAGCCATCTCTTTTTCTCATCAACGATTTTTTTCTGTTCAGCTCTATAGATCCGTGACCAATTAGAGATCAGACATGGACATGGGTCCATTTTTTAAAACCCATTCCAACCCAACCCATCATGATTCAGACCCAACCCACGAAAGCAATTTACTTGACCCAACCCAACCGACTGTAATAACTTGCATTACAATTTCTTAAACCATTACTCATTTTCTGACCAAACTAACTAACCCATCATAAACTGGAAATGTCCAACCCAATTCAACCCAGCCCATGGGTGGTCCCAACCCATGCCCACAAGAGATTTGTTTGTATGGCCCTTGGCGACAACGCTAGTAAAACTGTGGCGCTACGCCATGCAGGGCTGCTCCATTGAAAGCAATTTCATATATATATATATATATATATATATATATATATATATATATATATATATATTCATTTGACAACGCTTACGGGCATCTTCGTGACAGTATCTTATTAAAAGTCGACGGGTCAAAAGTAGTGCATAATAATGCTGCGATTATGTGACAACATTATGACATGCCATTTTATAGTGAAAATCATTTATATATATATATATATATATATATATATAATATATAAATAAAAATAAAATCTCGTGAATTTATATAGCGCTTTCGAAACAGGTACAGCAATAGCTGCCTATTCCTAGGCGCTTAGTCTACAGTTTAAATAGCTATGGCTGAGTTTAGTGGTCAGCCGGGCAGTCAATTCCAGGGATCAGTCAAGAGTGGGAGTGGGGAAGCAGTAAGGCAGGCTTTGAAAATATGTAGATACTAAAGAGAAAGTAAAGAGGTAAAGTTCATCCGTAGGGCTCTGTGCCCGTAGGTGCCGGTGCTGATCTCCGGTTTCATGACCATCAGCCCATAGGTGGCTAAGCCATTCATCGGCGGACGGTGGCCACTGACCAGTCATTCCACCGAACCTATGGTTAGTTGGTTACTGTCGCTATGTTGCCATTGCTACTCAGTTTTTGATGTTACAACCGCCATCTAGCAAATAAGGCTGAGTGGACATAAAGAAAGTCTATAGTTGTAATTCGTAATTCGGCAGCATCAACTCACGAGTTCAGTATATCAACTATATATATAAATCAGTATATATATAATATATAATATATATATGCATGCGTATACTGTATGTCTGCACTAGAGTCACGTAGAGATTCAAAACCATCAGGATATCGCGAATATTTTGGGAAATCTTTTTACTGAAGTCCTCCTCAATGTAGACATAATATATTTTCTCGAATATTGCTGATTAGAATGCATGGTTCTTGAGCTGGAAGGTTCCTTTGCCATCGAGTTGATCTCTCCGCCTTTCTTCAGCGGCTTGTGATGTAGGCCAATAGGCCATAATTCTAGCAATGTTCTAACCAGTGGCGTCCATCCCCCCAACTTTGAGTAAAATTTTTGGCTCAGACCCCCCCAAGTTTGAAAAGGTCATTACTTCGACCCTTTGGTAAGGCTATTTTCCCCATGATCGGGAAAACCTAAATTTTCAATTGGCGCAAGCTAGCAATTGACGCCCTGGTTCTAACGAAAGCACCAAACTATACACAAAGCAAACTTCAAAATCTTATTCATCAATGACGATTTATTTGCATGGTCGAATCCTGCAAATGAACAATGACTTGTTTGAAAATTTCACTGTAGAAATGAAGACTGTTCTTGGAGGTGTTTGCGTTTTGGATGACGTTTGCGTGGACGAAAGAGCCTTATGTCTGAACGGACAATGCGTCTGCCGTTTCACACACTACGCTGACAACGGGAGATGCGGTCAGAATTAAGCCATTTCAATGTTTATCAGTCAAACTGACTGTCTTGCTGACATCGCCAAGCAATCAGTAGGCAGTGGGGCTCCAGGATTTGACAAATGGTGGACCGGACCGGTGGGATGGCAACTTCTAGACATGAGGGCCAACTATCTTTCATAAACCAAGACTAGTCTAGTTGCTTGGAATGAGCGCAAAAAGTATGGGGGCTAATGGGGGATGCAGCATTCAATAGGGGTACGGGTCTCCTGCCCCTGCGGAGCCGCCTCTGCAGTAAAGCCTGGGAGATTCAAGAGTCTAGTCTAAGTTTTTAAACTGCCAAGAAATAATTAAATAATCAGAGAAATTATTATGCAGTTTTTAAAAGCCTCTTGTGTTAAATAACGATACATTTTTGACTGAGTTTAAGAACAGTTTTATTCTAAAGAAGACCATCCCCAAGAATTTTACAATTTGGGGATTTTAAAACTGTAGCCTAGAATAAACACTGGTTTAAGAAGACATAAGAATTTTGCTGCAAGCCTACTGTATACTTCTGATCTTATCGCTATCCTTATAGCCTGTCATTTGTTCGACTAGCTGGTCATTACTACAATTCTCTTCTCACAGATAAATATTATGATGAGCTTCGAATCGAAACATTATAAGATTGCTGATAAATAGATAGTCCAGGTTCTCGACAAATAATGCCAGTTTGTCCGATTAAATGGATAAGAAAAGAAAACGTGATTAGAGAATTTAGAGAGGTTTTGAGCTCCAACGTGAAACAACTATAATTTCTGTTATCGTCTAATAACCCAGTTCTAACAAATAGGTAAACTTTCGAATTTCATTAATTATCTCAACTGTTTCTCGTCCAAACCGTTTAACTTATCAACAACCCTCGCGCTGAAAAATTCTTCGAAAGTCAGACGAATTGATAATAATAGACTTAACGTGATTTTTAAACATAAAAGTTTAAATAAGCAGCCTTCAGCTTCCGTTTTTCAGTCTCAGTTGATCCTCCAAACCCATTTCGCTTTACAAAACGCTTGTCAAATACTTACAGAACGTTAGTTTGTCGTCGATCTTATTCGCTCCTTAAACGAAGGAAGTCAAGGAACTATTTTATTCCCTTTTCAAATTTTCAAATTTAAAATTTTCAAAGCATGAATGCGATGATGAGTCCTGTATTCTTGTGCTGTACAATGTAGTTCCGAAAGGCGTTCTGAACGCTCCCTGTATTCAGGCGCCGTCCTTTGGCGATGGATGTTTGGAAACGGGTCTCTTCTGTTCTGCAGGATTCTGTCAATGCAGATCAGAATATTACGCCATGAATGGAACCTGTGGTTTGTATTTCGAGAACTTTCTTCTCTGTCTTCACCAGGAACAATTTTTTTTGTTTACCAGTGTCAATCTAAATAAATGGCATTCGTATGAAGACGGCCAGTGTTTATTCTAGCCACCTTGACATTGGGGGGGGGGGGGCTGAAATGTTTGGGGGACAAGGTCTGAGTCTTCACAATTTTGGGGGAAATTTTCATCTCCAGCCAACATATAAAAATTTTTGAGAGAATTTTAAAACTTTGGGGAAAATTTCTCCCCCCCCGCAGAGAAGGCCTAGAATAAACACTGGAAGACGGCTATCGCGAAACTTTACAATACAATTAAGCTGTAGACCTATTATTTTATTCCACTCGCACAAGGAAAATGGTTTAGGATAGGTCTATGTCAATGAATATTGAAGACGAAAACTTATTTGCAAGAGGAATTTCAAACGTCAGACTGTAACATCTCCTCGCTTTAAGGGATTTTTCGCTTGAAGGCAAATATATCACAAATATGCTCAAAGCCCTCGGAATTACAAAATCTGCAGAACAGTAAAACATTGTCTAGGTCTTTACAATGTGGCTCGAACTAAATACATCGGATAAAGTAAAAAAAATATAACCTGATATATTATTCGCAAAGAAAGCAATAAAACGAAAAGCCAAAGGCCTATTGAATGGCTAATAGTTAATATATAAAATAAAACAAACCAAAAACACACCGTAACAAACTAGAAGCATTAGAGATAACAGTTTAGTGGCATTAAAAACCACTCAATTATTTGTTAAAATGATCGTGAATCCATTCGTATTGAGTGCAGTGTCTCGTTCTCCGCTTGGACAACAGTGCGAATCGAGTGCAACCAGCGATCGGTGCCTAGACGAGGCGTCTTTCTGCTCGAACAACAGATGTGTCTGCAGAACAGGATTCAGGGGCGTCACCGGAGTTTGTGGTAAGCACAAAGATATTTTACACCATCTAACACCCCCCAACACCCCAATCTGAGAGCAAAACCCTAATTATGATGCAGCTAAGATGCTATCGCTCGCCATAAGGAGAGGGAGGGAACCCCCAGAATATATCAACACCCCCAAATTGATAATCCTAGAAATAACCCTGGGTTATCAACGGCGCGGTATTTTTATGTGGGGTTGGGGGATTTCTGATCACTGCTTACCGACTTGTCTGCCCTTTAGCTAGCAAGACGGAAGGTTAGCTGAGAAATTGGCAATCTTTCCGCCACTGGTCTGACTCTCCAATACCACCCGGATATGCACTGCAAGTATTGAAATACTGTCGATCATCGGCATAAGCTCCTATTAGACTTCTAAGCTCGAGCCCCTCCACTTTTTCAGAGGTTACCATAGGGAGGGAGGAGAAAGGTAGAGGGTTGGCCCCCAATTGTTCATTCAAGTTTACGACAATGCTGTCGATCGAAATTCCTCAACGCGCAGCGATGGAAACGCCTTAGGGGACTTTGGTGGCGTACCTATAAGCAAGTAAGTAAAATCTTGTAAATTTATATAGCGCTTTCTAAAGTAATACTGCAGTTGCTGCTTATTCTCAGCGCGTTTACCTATCCACACAGACACAGTTACTAGATTCACTTCAATCGCATCCTCTTACCATCGATAGAGGAAAACTTGGCAGCTTCTGCACTGAATCTTTAGTGCAAGCGTTGACAGGCGTTGCTTAATTTGTTAACGTATCGCATCGCTTTGAGAGTGTGACTGCAGTCTGACGCGTGAGTTTGGTGCTGTCGTTGAGTTTAGTGCAGAATAACGCGACAGTTGGTTCGGTTTCTGGTCCGTGTTCGAATTCCACGTCGTGTTCGGACGCGAATTCTCGGTGTAGCCTGGGAATTTGTCGATGCAAACCCGGATTCTTCTACAAGTCCACAGCATGCGGTAAGACTTAACTGAACATCCGAGGTCGCAAAATCAACTCATTTAGAAGGGCGGCTAAAGGCCTGTGTAGGCCTGTGCAGTGAGGTTATTCGCCATAGTGCCTATAGATGTGCATAAGCACAGGGCCCCGTTGGCCAGGGAGACCAAAAAATTACGACGAATATTTAAAACGTCAAATAACGGAGGGGCGGCGGCAGTGGCGTAGCGTGAGTTTTGGGGGCCCAGGGGGACCCTATACTTAATGACGAGCAAAAAAAAAAAAAACGTTATCACCTTAAACAACAAAAAGGTTGTCAGCCCCATTTCTAGATTAGGTTAGGGTTAAGCCACCCCAACGGCCTCCCACTTGCCAAATCCTAGAGCCGCCACTGGCCCCGCGCCCGGGCCAGGGGCTGACAAAAAATGTACCGAATCTTTCAAACGTTAACGCCACTGGGCGGAGGGGCGGTGGCCCCCCCGGGCGCCGACCAGATGGGGTCGCCAAAATTGACTCGGCGATCTTTTTTGCTCGTCAAACAAATTTTTATCGACTTGGCCCCGGGCGCCAACCACTCTCTGCACGTCACTGCATATCTCTGTTACAAACAGTTCAGAAATTGTCGGTCAATTCGTCGTGCTCCAACGGAGATGTTTGCGTCGATCCAAACTCCGCCTGCGTCGCAGAAAGATGTCAATGCTCCGAGGAGTTCGTCTTGGATTCGGCAACCAGTTCCTGCAGTGAATATGAATCGCATGCTTAGATTTTACGGGCATCTGTATTATTAATAATTATAGAAGATTCGTTACGAATGTTTCTTGTTATTGTGCAAAATTTCTGCTAATCGCTGCAGTGTCTGAATCAGCAACAATAATGATAATAATAATGATGACGACGATGTTGTCGTTGTTGAGGATGATGATGATGATGATGGTGGTGGTGGTGGTGGCGGCGGCGGTGGTGGTGGCGGCGGTGGTGATGATGGTGATGATGATGACGATGATGATGACGATGTCCACGATGACGATATCGTGTACATTATTATACATAAAGCGCCAGATTATATCTCGTGAAGATACCGGTGTTATAATCTATCAGCAAATGATTCGATTTATGCAAAGGATTAGGTTAAAAAGCCTAATTTTTGAAAGCACTCAATGAAGCTATAAGAAAAAGAGGAGAGGAATATTGCTGATTTTATAGAATCAATAGATGATTGAAACCTTTTAGTATATGACCATTTTCGTAATGTTCTTAATCGACCTCTAGGAGCAAAGGGAGTCGTTGGAAGACCGTGTCTTCGTGGCAATGTCTGCGTCACTCAGCATTCAAGCTGTTCGTCGAATGGTTGTGTCTGCGGAGATAATTTTTTCGCTAAATCAGATCTCTGCAGTAAGTTGAACAATGCCTTGTTCACAGTGGAGTAACCAGGATTTCCGGAAGGGGGTTGAAAAAAAGTTCGTCGATAACCGCCAAGGAAAGTTTTCACCCGAAAAATCGCCAAAAATCGCCTAAAAACAAAAATTGCATGGAAACATTTCGAAAAAAAATTTTGCCGTCCAAGGGGGGGTTACCCCCCGTGGCTACGCCACTGCTTGTTCACATTGAAGTCATTGGTCATAATATTTCTGCCTAAAAACCTGATTTAGCAAAGACAGCTCTAGTTAAAGAAGATAATAATTTTACATCGGTTTTGTTGCCATTATCCAAGTTTTAGAAGCTCTGTTGATTGTCTGTGTGTTTTTAGTTCGAAAGATTTTTCTCTGGGGAAGCTGCATCAGTGGCGACGAATGTCTTGACAGAAACTCAGTTTGCTTCGAAGGGCAATGTCAATGCAAAGAAAATTTCTATCATAAAACTGGAACATGCGGTTGGACATTTTTGAAAATTAAAAATCTACAATTAGAAGGCACAGTTATAGCCATGGAGGTATTATCCCTGGAGACGGCATTACGTCATTTCGGTGAAGCCGACTAGCTGGGAAATTCCCAGACGGAAGCCACAGTTTGGGTCTACCAATCTACCAAGATGGCCGCTAACACATGATTTGGGTCTACTAATATGGCCGCTAACCATGGAGGTACTATATTTAGCCTACGCGCTACTGGCTTCACGCAGCCTGGGCTAAAAATGACATAATGCCGTCTCCTGGGATAATACCTCCATGGTTATAGCATATACAAAGATAAATCAGAAAACCTATCGGTCTAGACTAGAGCATCATTTTCACGAATTTATATGTCTTGTATATGAAAACATTTGTTTTATCTTCATTAGGTTAGACATTTAAACAGTATGTTAGTTTGATTTATACATAGTGATTATAGCACAAAATTTATGGAAAAAACTGAAATTTAATATGTGTTCTGTTTTGGGATTGTACACTGCAAATTGTATTTAGTTTTTTAGAATCAACAGCTGTAGAGGAAGAACAGAAGTTGAAATATAGAGTGATAGTGGCTTTTAACACATAGAAATCCTACTAAGCCACTTTAAATCCAGTTATAGTTATTATTATTATTATTATTATTATTATTATTATTATTATTATTATTATTATTATTATTATTATTATTATTTATCGAATGTCTCGTGTGAAGTAATTTTCTCTGTTCAGTTCCTAGAGTATCCGTCGGCGATGCCTGTACTAACGGAGATCGTTGTCTTGGTTTCAATGCAAACTGCGTCAACGGACGTTGCGTTTGTAGGCAGAACTTCGCCGTTCAAAACAACGTCTGTAGTAAGTCGCTTCGTGAAATCACTGTTTCCTCAGTGTAACTCAGTGGCGGCTCCAGGATTTGGCAAGTGAGGGGGCCGTTGGGGTGGCAACTTCTAATCATGGGGGCCAACCATTTGTTGCTAGGTATGTAGTATTAAGTATATGGTCCCAACAGGGGGCCACTGGGGGGTCAGGCACTCAATAGGGGGAGGGCACGGTCCCCCAGTCCCCCTTTGGAGCCGCCACTAGTGTAACTGACTAAAATAATAATAATAATAACATTAATAATAATAATAATTAATAAATAATAATAATTATTATTAATATAATGAAGAGTATCTTGTTATTGGTGAACTTCTAGAGCGCCATTTTTCCTGAAGGGTCACATAGGTCATGGGTCTTGACCCATGACCCATCAAATTTTTGCATCTACTGTGCTCTACAGTGGCGTCACTCTTGATTAGTTTGACGTGGCTTGACGGCTTTGAAAAGATACAATAGATATTTGATTTTTCCGAACCCACGGGTCACTTGTCATTTTGAGTGATTCATTTGCCATCTCTGCCACACTGAGTCATCTATCGTTGTCTCTTTCGTTTACAGGATCGACTGATGCTCGCGGAAGATTGTTTACGGAATGCTCGACAGATGGCAATTGTTCCGCGGCCAACAGCGTCTGTTTCAACAGCATCTGCGTTTGTTCCGTCTTTCACTTTGCAGCCTTCGATCAGTGCAGTATGTATGCCAATGATTGATACCGCTGTCCGTTATAACTGACGCTATAGAAAAAATGCTTAATTATTCCTACAGGTCGTTAGTCTGCATAAATAGTGCATCGTTGATGATAGGCAGTCGCGGATCTAGGACTTGGCAAGTAGGGGGGCATTTGGCGCGGCAGCTTCTAAACACGGGGACCAACTATTTTTCATAGACCTGGACTAGTCTAGTTACCTAGAATGAGTGCACTAAAGTATGGGGCCCACTGGGGGGACAGGCATTCAATATAGGAGGAACGGGCGCATCTGATGTTAGGCTGCAAGTTGACTAAATAAATATACAATAAATGCAAGTTTTTATCTCTAACCTAATCTTGTATGTTCAAGTGTATCTACCGAAGTACGCTTCGTATATGCAGTAATTAGATATATGATTATTATTGAATCGAAATGTCTCAATGCCGTCTTCGATTGCAACAGTTCCAAAGATACGGTTGGGCGAACGTTGTGACGTCAACCGTGACGTGTGCAACGACGTGAATTCCGTTTGCAAGAACGGCTTGTGCAGTTGCCAAGCAGACTACTACGAAACACAACAGAGATGCGGTAATATATATATATATATATATATATATATATATATATATATATATATAAAACTATGGTATAATATATATATATATGTAACTATATATAACTATAAAGCATAGCATTATACTTACATATATACATGTAATACATATAACTATAAACATAGCATTATACATCACATATCAGATTCTCAACATACATACAATAATTCCCCATTATGTGGCGATACCCAACGGTAAATACATACATTCACATACATAAAAATAATAATGCTATACAATCAAATACATATCGTTATTATTTAATTGTCATACTATCCTCGAATGACAATTATATTTATATAAAACAACTATACGTATATTAACCAAGAAAAGAGACAACCCCATATTTCTGATGGTCATTTTCATTCGATTATTGACTATCTACTAGATAAACATCCTTTGGGTAAAGCTTCCACTTTGCGCAGAGTCAACCGGTCTATCCGAGGATATGCGGACTTTTCATATCAGGACTTTTTATCTCAGGGCTGTTTCATTCGAGATGAATAGTCCTGATATGAATAGTCCTCCTGGTCTTGAGATGAATAGTCCTCGATAAGAATAGTCCGCGTTGAACAGTCCTGAAACGAATAGTTCTGATATGAAAAGTCCTAGATTTCCTACCCGAGTTCATGCATGGATATCGGCGATTGGGAGATATTTTTATTTTGGACATCCATACACATCTGATCCGAGTCTACGTAGGCCGATGCCCCATTGTATTATTATGGAAGCGTTGCAGGCTATATTAATTTGAATATTTTGATAATATTTTTGAATTTTTATAAGATCGCTAAATAAATAACTTTTGGCATATATACACGCTGAAATGTCAGTTTCGTTCGGGATCTTCGGAGCTCCTTGCATATTCGGATCTCAGTGTATGACGGCAAACAGTCAATGTACCAACGGATACTGCGTCTGCATGACCGGACATTTCTTTAGAAACGGAATCTGCGGTAAGCATCCAGTTGACAATTCGTTGTTTACTATGAGACTAAACTTGAAAGAAAACGTTGCTTAAGTCGGATGCGATCGATTAAAACTAGAACTGCTGGAACTAAATATAGCTTAATCAGTGTTTATTCTAGAAGAAAATTCCCCCAAGTTTTAAAAGTCCCCAAATTTTTTTTTGTATATGATGGCGATCGATTAAAACGTGGAGAAAATCTTGTCCCTCCCAAACATGGAACTCCCCCTCCAATGATGGCTAGAATAAACACTGTACTTTAATGCAGCCACTTTTTAATTTCTTCCAGTGCCAAAGATCCGGGTCGAGGAGAAGTGCGAGCAGGGGATGGGTGCTTGGATGCAAATGCGGAATGCACTTCTAGTGGTCGTTGCCAGTGTGTTGCCGGATATGCAGGATACTATGGACGCTGCGGTAAGAGTATAAACCTCTTCAACAAAACACTACTGTATGGCTAATTTAAGAAAATGTCCTGATTTTGTGTGACTTGATATAATATACTGTAATTTGTCGTTGCAACGTTGTACAGTTCTTCTGATTGGTCTCGGTCAGCCGTGTGGCGTTGATTCCATCTGCTCCGATCTTAACGCTCTGTGCGTCAACGGACTCTGTCAATGCGTACAAGGCTTTCAGAAGACCTCGAACAACATCTGTCGTAAGCGTTATCAGTCTTGGTTAAATATTAAAACAGTGACAGTTAAAGTTTCATACACTCAGCATTACATGCAGTACTGCGTAATATTTACCAAATATTACGACGCAGAAATAAGCTGTCTGAATGACACAAGAACATAAAAACTACTACTTCCACTTCTGCTACTTCCACTTCTTCTACTACCATTACTACTACTACTACAATACTACTACTACTACTACTACTACTACTACTACTACTACTACTACTACTACTACTACTACTACTACTACTACTACTAATACTACTAATACTACTAGTACTGCTCTTAATACCCTTACTAATACTACTAGTAATAATGATACTACTACAACTATACTACTTCTACTGCAGTGCACTACTGATAACAACAGCAATAGTATTCTTTTTATGGATAATATTAAGAGTAATTATTTGACGCCGGCTGTTTTTGCAGAGGTGCAGTCGTTTTCCGGCGCTGTTCCTGGTTCACTCGACGGCGTTTGTCTGACGGGAAACGCGTGCAGTTCATCGCAGTTGATCTGTACGGTTACGGGGCTTTGCGCATGCGCACCAGAATACTACAAAGAACAGCAACAGTGCGGTGAGAGATTCAATCGCCAGAACCTCTGTGAATAATACTTCCCTGTCGTGTGATTATTCTTAGGAAATAATGATAGGACAGTTGTCTTGATATCAAGGGTATAGCATCAAAATCACTCGGATTTGCACGGTAACGAAAGCCGATAACCCTTAAACGAGACAAAGCGATAGAAGAGAATATAATGGAGAATATGTTCATATGCATGGAAATTATTGTCCTCGATGTAATGCAAAACATGCACAATGACCGTATTTTTCGATTCATGAAAAACACACCGCAGACATTTTTCTCTGACATTGTTCAAAACTGAAACAGCTCTTAACAGTTCCCACGAAAAGTCAGTACTGCATTGCAATCATTTGGTAACGAGGTTCCTGCGTCACAGTTTAGCACTTTTTCCTCTTGTGTGGTCTAGTGAGAAAGGTGAACTTGGAAGGTCCGTGCGTGGATAACTTCCAGTGTTTGGACGTGAACTCCCTTTGTCGCCAGGGTCAATGTCGCTGTGCGCGCTATTATGAAAATCACGGCAACGTCTGCGGTACGTAGGGTTTCTCGATCTCTCTTTATTTACTAGTGATACAAATTTTAACTTCTATTATGACCAGTGGCGGTTCCGGGATTTCTTGGTGGGGAAGAAATGAATTCATGGGAAGTTGGTGGGGGATGAAAATAGGAGGAAAAAATAAATAAAAACTTTGCCGAAAAAGGCTGGCAAAGGGGAATGTTATCGCTAATAATTTTACTGCACTTTTACCCAAAAATAGGTTGACAAGCAACAAGAGGTCATCCGCAAGTCCGGTGGGGGGATGCATCCCCACTCATCACCCACGTGGAACCGCCACCGATTATGATGTTCACTAGTATTGATTCAATTTTACTGCTTATTGTATCCACTTACGCACAATGGCACGGTCCAAACTTTCTTACTCGGTACTTGAGTGAAACTGAATTCCAACATTCTAGGTTTAAAATATGGTTTCTTAGATTCTTTGAATTTTTGACAATTTATTCCTATTTTGAACACTTACAACAGTAAAGCGTTTTGTGCTTTGGAGTAGTTAGTCACTAGCAACATTGTCCTTCATCGTCATCAACATCATCATCATCATCATCATCATCACCATCATCATCATCATGGCCAAGGGAAGACTAAAGAAGGCGCATCTTATTGCAAGCCAGTGTTTATTCCCCCCAAAGTTTTAAAATTCCCCCCAAAAATTGTATATGTTGGCTTGGGGGATGGAAATCCCCCCAAAATGCGTGGAGAGACAAATCTTGTCCCCAAACATTTCAACTCCCCCCAATGTCACGGTGGCTAGAATAAACACTGTTGCAAGCAGTTTTTAGTTGTTATTTTTCCCCTCTTAGTTTTGTCTTCTAATTCGACGCTGATGACTTGCGAACGTGATGCTGACTGTTCTTATCAATATGGCTCGTGCGTTCAAGGCTACTGTAGTTGTTCAAGGGGCTTTCGACTGCTGGCTGGACAATGCTGTGAGCAATCAAACAATCATTCTCTTTCGATTGTATACGCACGTGTATTTTACGGTTCAGCTTTTGATTGTGCATGGAGGAAGCCTGTATGTTTACTGGCGTCTGTGAAGTAGTTTAATGTCAATTCAGCAACTAGAAAGCCTTATAAATCGCGTCCACAGGCAGAATCCCGAAAGTTTTCTCTCAGAATGACTCAAGTGTGAATTGAATGATATCGGATTGGAACTATCGGATTATATGTTCTGGTCAAAGTCGGGTAACTTTGCCGTTATTGTCAAGGCATTCCGCCTTGAATTTTTTTAGCTCTAGTTGGCTTAGCATGAACATCTAGACCAGAGATATTCAAATGGCGACCCGCGGGCCAGATCCGGCCCACCAAGGAGCGTGAAATGACCCACGAAGATACTTAAACGATAAATAACTCTTCTTCTATTACTAACAGTGTATATTTTTGAATGTCTTGTTCTCAACTTATCCATATGTTTTCTATTGCTTATGGACTGTATTTTCCAAAAACACCTGGACCTCGGGCAGCAGTCACAAAATGTGGCCCTTCGCAAAATTTAATTGAATATGACTGACCTGCACTGTAGAGACGATGGATTACACGTTATAAGTAATTATGTATTTCAGATTATAACTGGCAAATTATTCCGGACGTTAGCTGTAACAGCGATTCGCAGTGCGTTTCGCCGGCTAAGTGCCTCGGCTCCAACTGCGTTTGTCCGTCCGGATTCTATTTCAAGGCTAACAGCTGTCGTAAGCAATTTTCCATCTAACACATTTCAAGATTATCAACGTAATTAACGATGGACATATATGCAGAAGAATTGCTCTGATTTTCGTAACTGTGTCATGCTATCATCAAAATAATCGTGTATCTATAGCGTTATGCCATATTTTGCTTAAATTTATGGTCATAGAATCTTGACACGAAAATAATGAAATACTGACTGGTTAACGCATAAGGCATCTGAATCAATTAATTTTTTCCCCAAATATCTTCATATCATATTTGAGGAAAAAGAAAGAAATGTCGAATAACGTTTAATAAAAAACGATTTCGTCTTTCTCATTCTTCGTAACTGAAAACTCAAAACTTGACCTGCCACTAAAATAGACCTAACTGGCGAAAGCTCCAAGTTGAGTTTATCTTGTTAGGTTCTGCCGTAGTTCTTGGTGGACTGTGTTCTTCGGGTGACATCTGTGGCGACCCGAACGCCGTGTGCAGTACCAGCACCAGTACCAGTACCAGTAACGGCGATGGTAGTGTCAGTACCAGTGGAACGTGTGTCTGTAACGTCAATTACGTCGTCATCTCCGGAATTTGTGGTATAAAGTTAAACCCCTTCGTTCCTGATTTTGATACGTGCGCCTGTATACAATCTTTGACTATTTCTTTCGCTTTTGTTACTCAGACAGTACTCAAGACTCATATATCATTTGGAGTGTAAAAACGTCGACGATTGCCTGAATTTCTCATTTTTACCTTAAGTTAAAATGCCTGCAAAGAATACAATCTGTTCAGATTCTAATAGCATTTAGAATGCTTCATTTCTGACCGCTTGTGAAATGCGTGAACATCTAAGGTTTCCCTTTGAAAATTTAATGCTCTGGAATTTGATTCCGTGCGCCCGCTTTAGGCCTATTAGCGTGCTAGTCTGCACAACTTTCGATGCGTTTCAAACTTCGAGTACGACGAGAAACTGTTAAAAGTTGTTCACCTTAACTCAGTGGCGTAGCCAGGGTTCCTGAATAATTGGGGTGGGGCAAATTGTCATTTTCTGATTTAAAAATCTCCTACGAGCAAATAAGTTGGTCAAGGAGTTCTTCGCAGATTCTCGTATTCTCTTCGATCATGCTCTCTACCCCCTCCCCACCCCACATTAATTACACAGCGGTTTTGCGCATAACCCACGACCGGTCCCAGTCAGAATAGGGTCCCGGCCCCCTCGCAACCCCGTGGCTCTACCCTAATGTTTTAACTTGTAGGAATGCGATTTGTCTGAACGTTTTTTAGTTGGGAAATCATCTGTTAACGCCTCACTGATTCCGTGCATCAGTGCATCCAACTGCATCTATCCGAGGGCTGCCTGCGTCAACGGATTATGTGGATGTGAATCTGGGTTCCGTTACATTGCCGATAAATGCTGTAAGAATCACAAAAAGGTTCAAATTATATATATATATATATATATATATATATATATATATATATATATATATATATATATATTGCATATATATATGTATGTATGTGTGTGTATATATATATATCCTATATTGCAATGTTACAAACGTCAACTTCAGTGCACGGTTTTGCGAATAATCATTTTCAAGTGCTTTTAAGAATACAAATATAATGCACGTAGCCTAATAATTATTATTAATTACCAATCCAATAGTCTGGCCATTGAACTGAATATGAGCGGTTGTAGATCGAGCCGTTGGTCTTGGAGGCAGCTGTGAGGCAGGAGATGTATGCAGCGATGAAAACGCTGTTTGCGATCAGACGGGAATCTGCACTTGTCAGAGTAACTACAGAAGAGAGGCGGACATCTGTCGTATGTTTCTGTCTCATGAAGATTGTAAAGTATTAGAACTGTTGTTATTAATTAAAGTGAATAATAATAATAATAATGACAATAACAATAATAGTAATAGAACGGGTAGAAATTGCATTTAGCATTATACTGTACACTGTAATTCGAGTAATTAACGTTGACCTTGTGTACTTTGAATTTATTTGTCAAAATTACCACTACTACAGTGTATGTTTGAGCATCTATGGAAATGTAAAACTGTAAAATTGTAAGACCTGTTTGAGAGTTGTTTGTTGTTTTTATTTAAGTTCTAGACTCTGGAGCTGCCGCAGCTTTTTTTGGTCTCGATCCTGCTTTAGGTCAGTTAATAATATTAGTAATAATAATAATAATAATTATTATTATTATTAGATAATTATTATATAATTATTATAATAAGGTTTAAAGTGGTTCAGTAGGGTCTGGCCCTTTGTGAGAACCATATATGTTTCACCTATCCATCCATTCCCTTAAATGGTTCCGCTGTGCACTCTCATTGTTGTTTGCCATCTTGTCCTCTAGTACAGTGTTTTCCGAACTGTGGGTCGCGACCCAAAAGTGGGTCGCATGGCGCAGTCTAGTGGGTCGCGGTGTAGCGCGAAATTAGATTCAAAAGTGTCATTTTCCAACCGATATCACAATGTCACAAGTTAGCTTGCCAGTAGGTTTTAATAAATTTATAAGCCTGCAATCCACCATACACGACTTATGTTAAAACGATTAGTGTTTATCCTATTTTAGTTGACAATAAGTTTGCAGGGACGCGGCATGTTACAAAGTCGCTAAAGCAATTCGCACAGTTTCAAAAAGATTTGGAAACCATGCTCTATAGTTCTTTTTAAAATTAAAATTTTTTGTAATAACGCAAGGAAAGCGTATTTTGACCATTTTGCTGTGAAACTCCGCTAACAATAGGCTTAATGCATTTTAAAAGAAATATTACATGCTATGATTAGGGTCGCGGCACGTTACAAAACCGCTGAAGTTGGCCACGGTTCCATGATGTTTGGGAAACCCTGTTCTAGTAGGCTTATTTGTCTTCTTGTCTTCACATCTACAAATACAAAACTTGTCAGTTTTGTATACTCAAATACAGTTTACGACCTATCTCTTCAGATAATCATATAAGTGACATTAGAGTCAATTTGTTGTCGTTATTTGTGCACTTAGGTACAGGGAAGAGTGTTAAAGCGCCGACTTACTTAAAACGATTGATTAGATTTGGTTATATGGCTGTACATTCGGCTATTCTGTATGTCTAAGTTTCAAAAGTTTCGTTTGGCTTAATTTTAATGACAGACGGTCAGGCCCGTCGGAACTGGGGGTGCAGGGGTGCAGCCATGGCCATATTAAGGCGGGGGCTGAGAGGGGGCTGAAGCCCCAGGCCCACCATAAAAATAGGACCACCGTTTTTCAAGTGACGACTTTTTTTGCTTGTCAGAGATTTTCAGTGAAGGCGGCGGGAAAATTTTACAAGGGGCAATTTTCAAATTATGGAAGCGACGACCTTTTTTTACTTCTCAGCCCCAGGCCCACTCGGACCTTAATCCGGCCCTGGGTGCAGCTGCGCCTCCTGAAAAAACTTAGAGGGTTCACTGCATCCCTTTAAGAAAAAAGCTATGGCTGCATTTCACCCACTTGCGTCGGATTCATAAGGTGGAACAGCTAACAACATATCAATTTGCCAAGTGGCCGAACGAAATGCAACCTCTGCTAGAAATTCCTTCCGACACGAGCCTGCATCATACAGTAGACATTCGTTATAACGGACTCCGTAATAGCATATACTCGGTTATATAGTACCGCAGGGTCATAGGCGGATTTAGAGTTTAAGATTTGGGTAGGCTCGTAATAAAAATGCGCAAATGCTATAACATACTGTAAGAATAAACAAAATAGAGATTGACTCTTTAATATACAGTGCAATAGGATTTGGAAATACAATGGCTGTATTTACGATTAACAGCGTTGCATTGACTGTCAACAGGGATCTTTCTGTTGATTCTGGCCATTCTGGCGGCGCTGTTGCTTCTCCTGTTGCTTCTGTGTTGTCTCGTTTACTGCTGTCGAAGGTTTGTATTCTTAAATGGTCACAAAATCAAAATAGGTCCTTCTAGGCTTCTACTTGTTGGTGTGCAGCAGTTTATCCACGATTATATCCATATAAAATAATTAATTTTTAAGTACATCGACTGACAATGAAGGCAAGAGAGATGGATAGAGCCAAATACAGAGAAATAAGACAAAGACAGAGGAGAGGAAGAGGTGGAGAGAGCGAGAGATAGGAAAAGAGAGAGAGGAAGGGAGGAATATGGTGGCATCAACAAATGTGATGTATAGACAGTCCCGACGCTTTTATTCAATGACACAATTCTGTTCTTTTATGAATTCACATTCCGATCTGCGCAGTGCACTTACCCTACGCTCTTTTAATGCAGTTGACCATTCAATCAATCAATCAATCAATCAATCAATCATGTCAATTTGGTATAGCGCGATAAACATGGCAAGAGCAAAAGTCAAGGGCGCTTTACTACGTTGTCAGTTAAACCATTGCCTCGATTTTTGGAGGATTGGTCTGGCCATGAGCAATATTAGGCATAGCCCAATAGAGGATAATGCCCGTTGCCTTCTTTTAATAAACTTTTGCTCCGAAACAGTGGCGGCTCCAGGATTTGGCAAGTGGGGGCCGCTGGGGTGGCAACTTCTAAACATAGGAGCCAACCATTCGTTGATAGGTATGTAGTAATAAGTATAGGGTCCCAACAGGGGCCACTGTACGTGGCCAGGCATTCAATAGGGGCATGTCCTCCTGGCCCCCATGTGGAGCCGCCACTGCTCCATAACATCCGAAATTAACAGATATTTTGACGCCATATATATAACGATGGTGCAAAAAAAATCTGGTCGTGTGCACAGGTGTCGTAAAGCGCGGAAAGACAATTACGAACGAAAGCTCATCGAATCCGAATCGGTGAACAACTCCGAGCTGAACACCTTGAACAAGCGACAAGAGGGTCGCGTCAACACCGGCTACCTGGCGACGTCTAACGACAACGACGCGTCTTCTGCTGCGAGAACAAGAACAACCCGAACAGCCCAACACCACCACCAGCAGCAGCAGCAGCAGCAGCAGAGAAGCGGGGTTTTCGGGAGGTCTCACGCCTACGCAGACGCACTGAACGAGGACGACCGGATGGCCGAAGAGGCGGCGACAGCGGCGGCTTCGTACGGCGTCGAGGACATGCCGCCTCGTGTCACCCGACTGAACCGCGAGGAGATCCGGAGTACGACCGCCGTCGAGGAACTGGATCTTGTCGACATGGACGCCGCGGCGGCGGCGACGGACGGAGGAGGCAGCCTCCAGTATCGCTTCGTCAACGGCGGCGGCGGAGGAGGCGGTCTCTCTCCCGCCTACGCCGTCGCCCGTCACGACAACGGAAGAGGAGGACACGTGACCAGCAGCAGCAGCAGTAGCAGACGGCAGATGATGACGTCATCGCAGTTCAGCGAGACGGACGACCGACGTTACGTGGCGGCGGCGTCGTCGTCGTCGGCGGCGGCCGGGGGATCGGTCAGCACGCCGAGCACCATACACCGCAACGTCAGCGCCTTCGGGGAGATCACCGTGATGCCGGTGGGAGACGAGGATGAACACCTGCGCATCTCCGTCGGAGAGGAGATCATCTGAAGCCATCTTGAGCTACATAAACTGATGACGTAGACATCTTATAACGGCAGTCAGACCCCCTCTCTCTATCTGCTCATTTTTTCTTCAGGTTAATGGCTATCAATTATTATAGGCCTATACATTGTATATGTATGTTTTATTTCTAGCCCAGAATTACGCAGGTCTATATACGGTGCATAGGGAAATACAGTATTCATTTCCTTCATTCTTCAAACTCTTATTTACTTTGCAGCGTACATTGATGGATCCATGCAACTTTTTTCTATTTAGGAGCGCCCAAAACGTTTGCTATTTAGTTGTTTATTGTTTAGTCGTTGTAAACTCATTGCAGTGAAATTTAATTGTCGTGGCTTGTTTATAGTGCTTAATCTCTGTTATCTGCTCCTTGACCTTATAGACAAAGCTGCGAAGTTTCAACGTCAGTCTTGTTTTTAATTAAGGAGACATAATCGTTTAAAAGTAGACATACTGTTTGTTAAGTAGACAAAACAAACTTCAGAAATGGGAGGGAAATAGGCTTAGCCTACTGTAATATTAAAAATCAACTCAACGATTTCAAATGACGTTAAAAGACCTAGTTAACATAATAATATCCCATGAAAGACCATGGACAATCATGACCGACATGGGTTTTTCATAACACATCACAGGTCTAATTGTCAAACCATATAGGCTATACTAAACAACAGGCCAATGTAAGAATCGCAGAAACAACATCAAAATGGTTCACGATTGGAAAGGGTGTAAGACAATGTTACATATTGTTGCCATATTTATTCAACATTTTTTGGAAATAATAATAGAGGAGACGTTAGATGGATATAAGGGTGGACCGATGGACTAAAAATTGGAGGAAGAAAAGTTACAAATCTCACATATACAGATGATATAGTGCTTATAGAAACAGCTCCACGTGATCTTCAAGAACTAATAGACCGGCTGAACAACATCAGCAAATAGTATGGTCTAGAAATCAATGCAAGTAAGACCAAGCAAGGCGTCAACTTCAACTTCAATGGGCTATCACTAGAAAATGTTGCATCATTCCAATACCTATGCTCACTAATACATGCAAATACCAAATGCTCAATGGAGATTCGAAGAAGACTTTTAATAAAGAAAAAGGATTCAACGCAGCGCTATTGGAACTATGGAAGAGTCATAATATTATAATACGTCTCAAGTTCCCAACCACTTTGATGCCTGACTGACCACTTGGAATAATCAGCTACTGCGGTATTAAACTCGAAAGCGCTATATAAACTCACGAAATTTTGCTTATTTATTTTTGTTCTCGGCAAATATATTGATGACTTTTTAAAATGGGAGTCTCATTTTGCCTCGATATCCCCCCTTCCCCACTCCCGAGTCCCGACCACGATCTTCCGCCGCATATCTTTATTCGTCCTTAATCTACTTATCAGCTTCATGAAGATTTAGGCTACTTAAATTCGGCTTCGTTGGTTGTGCATTGCTATAATTGCCTTATCTACTTGAATTTATATTTTTTCCCAGAGCCGAAACTCCATAAATAAACTGCCAAACACAGTGCTTTTGCACCCGTATTGGACCACTGGCACAGTTTGTAGGCCAACTTTCAAGTTTCAAAATTACTGTAACTGTAGGGCCCCCTATGCACCCAGCGTGTCTTGCAAGACATTGCAAGTTTGCAATGATTTTACAGTCAACATTTTAGCGACATCATTTTATTTCAAAATACAGGAAGACCGGATAAGTAGATAACTTCGGAAATTTACATTGGAAACGAGTTATATTACAAATAGAAAGCATTTAGAGGCTATAAAAGATATCTCTGTCTCGTTTAAGTAATGGATAGTAGTGCACCACAATATAAGCTCCTGCAGATAGGGATAGAGATATAGATAGACAGACAGAGACAGAAAGAGTGGGTCAGACAGAGAGAATGGCCGTTGGAAATGCCGCACATTTTCTAAAATTCAGATTAAAATCCCCCTTCAACCGACTTAATTAGCTCCTGGCTTACCGACGCGTCAACAAATTCCTAGCGTGCACAGCTTGTCTCAAATTCTGATTTGCGATAAAAAAATAGAAGGAAAATCTGATCAAATGAAGCGCGCACCCGGAATGACCAAGACCCTGTAAAATAATTCTTTCTCAATACAGCGTTAACTGCAGACAAAACTAGAAAATTATATTTGCCTATACAGCATATATATATACAATATATATATATATATATATATATATATATATATATATATATATATATATATATATATGCAGACATATGTACAGGATACCGTACTTTTAGGATTATTACTTTATCAACAGATTTTCGAATGTTGAAACGACAAATGCAGAATTCGACTAGGCGTCAGTGTTTCAGTCGGACAGTACTGCGTACTGCGAAAATGGCATTGAAACACGAAAGTGTTTCAATGCCAATGCTCCCGCGAGGAGCCGATAAGTTCCAAGTCAGATGGAAAAGCGAGGTCTCTGCATGGTGCTTCCGCGTATTAAATAGTTCCCAAGCGATGTGCACCGTTCTTTTCTTTAGGTTTCTTGCCAAGAACCTTGACAAGAAATCATTGACGCTTGTCAATCATAAATGTTGATGGAAAAGCTCTTGTCACTCGGAAAGAGGTTTCTTTTAAAAGATGCAATCTCGTGTCAAATGGCATACGTTATACACTCATCTATCTATTGGGGTCTGAGCAGCGGCGTAGCGACAGGGGGGTATATGGGCATATGCTCCCTACAAAAATCAGTCAACCTTAAAATTTTTATGTTTTGCTCACACGTGGGACATTAATATATGTTTCGATTTTGAAAAAGCAATGACTAGTCAAGATGCATACCCCCTTCCCAAATCAAATTCCTGGCTACGCCGCTGGGTCTGCATGAGTAACGGCTTTGATGTGAGAAATGGCGGATATTTCACGCGAATTATTCTCATTTTTGATCCCATCACTATTCCAACGGCGTCATGTCGCCATCGAGTGTACTGGAGACGTCACAGTGATCCAGTTTCGTGACGTGCACGAAACAGCAAGGCGTCGAAATGTCCTCGCGTCTGATCGGCTTCCGCTTCTTCTTCTCCTCCCTCTTCCGTTTCGTCGACGACTTCCGGTCTTTCTTTCCTTTCCTCGTTCCCGACGACGACGACAGACTGAGCAGCGGATCGTCTGGATCTGAAGTCAGGTTGTTCAGGTAGTCGAAGAAGTCACCTGCGTGGATCGGATCGGAAAAGTAGAGACCGGCCAGCTTCGTGTGGTCCTTCGACAGATGCATCGTGTGGAATCCGACGTCCGGACTGATGCTGTATCCGGTCAGATGGTCGACGGTGTCCCTCCACAGAACGAACCCCGATCCCCGCTCGGCCAGGATCACGTGGAGTCGACGCTGGCGGCGGCTTTCCCCGGTGTCGAGGACCAACACGGGAACGCCGCGCTTCAGCAGCAGCCAGTTCTCCGGCGACGACGACGACGACGACGACGACTCGGTCAAGGCCCGGACGGCGGCCGTCCTGCTCGCGTGCACGCTCGAGTGCCTCCGGGCCGAGCCGAGGTAGAGATTCGCCTCGCATCTGGCGGCGAACACCCGCGACTCGTGACTCCGGTAGAACATCTCCACCTGGTTGCGGTCCTCGTCCGATAGACCCGGGCCCGACGAGGGGGGCAGCAGTTCGCACGTTGGATCTGCGGAGGTGGGGGAATTTCGATGCCGACGTGTGGCCTTCAGAGTCCCGTAGCGGGGATAGCAGGTGTTGTAGGAATTCGCCAGGTTTCGAATCTCCTGCGTTTCCGTCGAGATGTACTCGCACCGCCGCTGTTCCGCTGCTCGGTCGGAAACTGGATTTTCCGTGTGACTATCACCTTGGTCACCTGAGAAGCAGCTGGCGTCGACGACTAGGTGATCGTCGCGTTTAGGAAACACCTTTGTTTCGGAAAGACCAGACGGCGAACGATCGCTGTGCGTCTGACTATTTTCCCGCTGGACGTCTCTCTCTCGAACCGGAGACTCTGCACGTTTGATTTCTTGATGGACGAGCTTAGGAGGTGGTTCTGGAAAGGTATCCACTGGAAACTGGTCGTGTCTCTGTCCACGGCCGATCGTCCTGAAGAGCGATAGTCGGCGATCTGGAATGGGGCGCTACCGGATCTACCGCTGGATGATCATTCGAAGGTCGTGATTTCACAGTTTCCGTCGTTTCAGGAGGCATCGCGCGAATCTTATTACTGAACTCGAGGCGCGAAGAATTCGCATTTTCTTTCGCAACAGGCGAGTTATGTCCTCGGAACGAACTATAGAAAGTCTTGGCAGCAGTGGGGGGACCAATGCGGGAGTAGAGACCGTCGTTGTCTCTGATTCTCTGATCGGATTCTGATTCTCTGGGAATCGCTGGAATTGTCAGCGTTCTGAAAACGAAATGTTGTTGTTCGTCAACGGGAACCGTTGTTTTCTCACCATACGGCGTGAGTTCCTCAATTCCACAATTTTGTATTTCTTGACGGATGGCACCGTTACTAAGATTCGGCGGCTTCGTTCCCGTGTGGCTGTTGTTCTCGGGCGAACGATTCCAGTTTGGTGGCAAAAAAGTCGGCGAACTTTGAAATTCTTCTGGTTTTGGCGAACGGGTTGTTGTTGTTGCTGTTGTTGTTGCTGTTGACTGTTGACGTTTCGTTCTTCGTCTTTTCTGCGTCAGGATCGGACTTTGCCACGGAATTCGGCGAATCGTACTTTTCGTTGAATCGCCGCACTGCAGCCTTGTGGACGTCCTTCGTTCTAGAGGTTTTCCTGTATGCTGGTCGGATGATTATCTTGCTACAGATGTCTTCTTCCGGTTTATCGCGAGGTTTAGAGTTGGAATCCGCCAACGATTTTGGCCCAAGACGAGCGGTTTCTGCGGGTACCGAGTCCAAGTTCAACTTTTCAGTTCCTCCTCGATTTTCGACAATCGCCAGTTATCCATTTTGTTAATTTTAGTCATCAGTGGCTTGAAGCATTGTCAATTTTCTCAGTGACTGCATCAGACGCTCTAAAATAGTAACTATATGCATAAACTTCATTGCTAAGCAAATTGCAACGTTGCAAAAACATCAAAAGATAATTCCAGTTTGCTCACTATAATGCTCACGATAATTGGTTCTAAAGGCAGCGGATGATCTAACTGAACACATCTGATTGCTTCCTTCCTCCGGATTACCCGGGAGGTGAATAGAACGGTGGTCTATAAGCTTATTCATTTGACAAATGAATTCTTGTTTTTTTTATTTTTTGGCTTAAATTTATAGATATTGCAACGTAAATGCTATCATAAATCACATAAATAAATAAGGAAACTAATTATCGTGGGCAATTATCTTTCAAACTAAACTGTATTCCATGATAAAATATAAAAACACTGATGCAAATGAAGTTTGCTTAATTTACTGCTCGTTTTTAACTGTAAAAGTGCAGGATATTTAACAAGGGCCGCCTTTACGAAAATAATTACAATTTTATAATTTCAAGAGCGACATTATGAAATCCTTTGGCGAGATTTCTAAGTCATGTGCAAGCTCTAATCTTAAAACGAAATAGGCCTAAACAATTTCTTCCGTTAAGGTAGCAGACTTAGGCCAGATATTTTGCAATAATTTACAATTTTATAAACAAGACAGTCTTAGCATGAAGTAAACAGTTCTAAATAAAATATCCGTCGACAACAAAATATTGGAAATCATTTGACCGAAAAAATAATTTACATCCCAAAATCACAGAGTTTAGGGCGCAACATGCATTCATTACCTTCTTTTCCCATTTGCTGTTATATACAAATATACAGCAACGCGGGCTTTTTCCACATTCTGATTGTTGAACGCTGTTAATTTAATTGAGTTAAAATTCTTAAGCAGTCTTTAATACGGGAGACCTAAGGCTGCCGCAGTGGCTATCAGCTGTGCAGCTGCAGGCAGTTGTAATGTACGCCTAACTCCGGCAGCATGTAAACCTTCCAGCTTATCTTACCTGAAAAACCGCTCTCTGGGCGTATGCTGTACTCAAGTGCTGGGTTGAGAGGTGATTGAGAGGAGTAGGATGAGGACAAGAAGGATGAGAGAAAGAGGAGGGGAGGGCGATCAGCAACGAGGCTGACAAATTGGACGATGTATCGCTCTGTTGGATATAAATTTGATCCCTAAGCGCTTGAAACCAAGGCAAAAAATTCACTCTGTTGAGTTAAACAGTTCAACAGTCTATAGTCGAAGCAATTACGGAAATTTGTGGCGTTAAGATGTCGCCAACTTACAACCCGCTGTAGAGTAGAAGTCGAGAAAATCTCAAAGTAAAAAAATATAGGCCAAAGTGCAGTCAGAATAAGAAACGCGTGCGAATTTTCCGGAGGCAGTGTGAGTTCGATCAATTTTGTAGGGCGTTAGGGGCGACAAATTTTTTGGGCGAAACTCCACGAGCGCTAAACTATAGAGGGCTGGCTAATCAGACTAAAGGTGACGTCGAGCAAACAAGATACCAAGTACAGCCGGTCCAAAGTTTTAAGCTTTTACAGTCGATCGGGCGCATGACTGCAGGGTTAAAGTTCGTGGGATTTGATGTTAAAGAGGCGCGACAGCACTGAACGTTAAGCGAAGGTGATTCTCCATACGCTGTTTAGATTATTTAAATAAAACTCATTAAATACAGCAAACGCACGGACGCACGACCGACAACTAATGCCCCGCTAAGTACCGTAAGTAGCACATCAACCACTGGGGTCGATATGTCTATAGCAGGGACGTAGCGACGGGGGTATATCGGTATATATACCCCCCAAATTAGTCTACCCTAAAGTTTTTATGTGATTTACATGTGGTTATATGTGGTTTGTATGGTTTATGTGGGTTATAGTTCAGATGTATACCCACCCAAAATATTTATACCCTCCCAAATCAAATTCCTGGCTACGCCCCTGGTCTATAGGGTTTTATGAATTATGCCCTGAAACGAGAAAAGCTAATGCAGTATAGTTTCGAGCTGTGCCACGTCTAGTCTATGCTGCATTTGACGGGTGTCTCCTTTTGCTGAGAACGACCGGATAGCGGAAAACGCCCGTTTAGTCTTGATGCTAGGGAAACGGTGCTTAAAAAGCCTGTAATATTCGCGCATAGGAATTTAAGCAATCTAAGCAGAAGCGTTTTGAAGGCCGGGCTCAAAGGCCTTCAAAAGCCCTAGCGCTATTTGTAAACAGTCGCGTAGGCGTTTTAAAGTAAGTCCATCTGCTAAACGGTTGTATAGACGCTTTTGAAGTGAAACCTATAGGCACTACGGAAGTAGGCCTACTAGGCTATATCGAGCATGTATATCTATTGGATTTTGCGATAAAATAGCGATTATACCTACCGTACAGTTATTCAGCCTTCAAGTTTAACGAGTCGTGTAAAAACATTGTAGGCTACGAAATGTGCTGTTATTTTTATATACGAAGACAAAAAACGTGAATACAATGAATTAAACTTAGAACGTAATATGAATGAACAGTTAAACGGAGAAGTCACGATGGTCTTAACGCGGGACAGATCCTAGTGAACCACAGTCTAAATCCACTCATTACTGTTATTACTAAAGCAAACAGAGCGTATTCATCGTGAAATGTACTTACAGTTGTTGATAAACTTTACTAAGCGTTCTAGTCGTTTGAGAGTCTTTTTCCGTTCAGAGCGTTATTAGCCTTTAACTTCCCTCGTACCCTGCTCTTGCCTACGCTCTCTACGTGTCCCAAAAAAATCCAGGTGTCAGAGCAAATTCGCTGAAACTTCATCGCTGACCCTCAGGCAACAGTCACGACAGCAAACGGTCAAGCAGCCGGCCGGCCCCGGCCAAGGCCAATTCGGTTCCGCTGGGCATACACGTCCCGCGTTGCTCAGACGGGCAAATTAGTCGGATCCGTCCCTCAGACTTCACCCACTTTGCACCGGCGCGATAGGCGTCTATATGACCCCCACTCCCGTCCAATCGGCAAACAGGGCGTCTTCGGTACAGACGTTAAAGTTGCCCGCGGCCGATACACAAGTGAATCACGCGATTCATAATAATATTCAGCTGCCAGTCATATACCTCTGCATAAATTGGCGTTCTTTTTCGGCAAAGTGCGGACAACAAGCCAGATTCGCCCAAGGCCTATAGTTAGTCACTAACACGGAAATCCGTGAAACGAAGACATACCTAAAGTCCTAGAGTGTATTATAGTCAGTTGAATCGGTTAGTCTTGGCTCCTTGCACCGACTAAGAAACCCACGCTGAACGGGCGAAACTGTGAATAAATACACCGGTGCCTTAAAATATTTGCGTACCGAGTCGTTACAAACATTGCACTTTATGAATTAAACCTATACCTGTAGAGTGCATAGACGGCTTGTTTCGGGCCGACACAAGGTGTGGGCAAGTACAGTTGTATTGGAATTTTACTACGGTATTTCCGACTGCGCAGATAAATTTCGTCATTAGTGGTCGAGTTTTTGAAGAGCCAGTGAAGGTTCGGCTACCCCCAAATTTTCAATTTTTTTTAGGGAAGTCGAGACGATAAAAGATGAAAATTCCGACCTCACCGGCGGTTCATCTTGGACCAATGGGAATGGTAGCCTCTCAACCAGTCTGAAAATTCCAACATTGACCGCCACTCACCACAACAGTGGTTTGAATGAAAACACAAATATATAGGCGATCCATCGCATAAATTTTCTGTGATCAAATGTATTATTAGTGTACCCACCAGTGGCGGTTCCAGGATGCCTTGGTGGGGGTGGGGTGAATGAATTCATAAAAGTTGGTGGGGGATGAAAATAGGAGGGGAAAATCACTAAAATTTTCTGAAAATTTTCTGAAAAAGGCTGGGAAAAGGGAATTTTATCCCTCATTTTACTACATTTTAGCCGAAAAATAGATTGACAATCAAAAAAAGAAAAAAGGTAATCCCCGGTTAGTTTTACTAGGCTTTTACCCAAAAGTAGGTTTCACAAGCAAAAAAGAAAGTCCGAAAGTCCGGTGGGGGGATGCTTCCCCACTCATCTCCCACGTGGAACCGCCACTGGTACCCACAACATCGTTCTCATTTCTAACTCGTTAAGTCGAACATTATTTATATTTAGCTAAAGATATGTGGGCAGAGGTAGCATGGATAGCCTGAGCTCACACGCCCTGTCTGTCTGCTTATCAGGATCTCTCAGCTTTTCGTTGTTATTAGCCACAACGACGACGGTAACATGCTCTGCCAGTCTGTACAGACAATGGCGGACAGAGATTGGCTAACGACATGGTCTAATGAAGCAATTATATCCAGATTCTATGTACAGAAAATAATTGTAGATGCAATTATTTCTAGATCAAATAGTGTACTGTTATGGTTAATTTTGCACGACGTCTCTTCTTGTGCTAAGTCTGAATAAAGGAGATTCCAAAACACACACATTACAAACATACGTTAAGTCTATCATCAGTATAGAGATTTTTATCTTGCAAACTTTCTAAAATACCAAAATCTGCCTCCAGCAATCTTTTCTATGGCATCAGTTTCTCTCAGTGTTAGATTTTCCAGGGGTTTGGGAAGTCTATACCGATCTCCCCAAAATTATCGACCTTCAATCGGGGAACCAATCTCGGTAGCAGTCATAAAAGTAAAGATTCGTGATCATTCCTCCCACAGCGCAGCCATGGGGTATTTACTCCGATTTTTTTCAATGTTTTAGACATCATTTTCTGTAGAATTTGCCTGTTATTTTGACTTTGCCCACGCACCTTCCTGGCTATGCCTTTAAGCACAGATTTATATCTACAGTATAATACAATTTTGAAAGCACTACAGCGCTATTCTCGAGTTTACCTCAGACAGGATAGCAGGTTATAGCCACAGTCCGAAAACGCGTAGGTGAGCAAACAGCCGCCTGTATAATATGCTAAATGTAGGCGCCCAAATGAAGTTGACATTTTCTTATTACCATATTCGATCGATAAGTTGCAGAATGGACGAGGAAAACTGAATCAGTCTATACATTTCTCGACCGGCAGCAGCAGCTCGCGTGTACAGTACACGATCACAGACGATGACAAAATCTGCAGTGCGAAACCAACTGTTCAGTTTTTGTAACGTTTTCCGACCGAAGCTCCCGCTGTCTTCGCTCGACTAGAGTCCCACGCCCTCCTCGGTGGACGAAGGAAAGGTCTCCATCTGGTCGGAATAAAGTTCGACCAGCCTCTTCCGCGTTGGAGCAGCGGCGGCGGCGGCAGCGGCAGCAACAGCAGCAGCAGCAACAGCAGCAGAGCGAGTTAAATAAATACAACCTACGTGAATGTTACCGCAACAGGTTTTATTTAATGTAGCGTCGCACCCAGTTTAATCGGCTAGGGGAAGAACTCTATGCGTGGAGTGCAGTTGGGGTGGGGTTTGGGTGCGGGTGGGGTGGGTAGATTGGGAGGAGGGCTCGCTGAGAAGCAGTTGAACCAACAGCTCTAAGCAAAGTTAGCTGCCAAGCCCTGAAAGCTACAAATGTCCTGAGTGTGTGTGTGTGTGTGTGACTGACTGGTTACAAGTATTTCAATGCCAGCTATTTTGTCAGTCTCGGAAATCGCTCTGCATCGAATACTGTGTTTTATCAACACATGGGACCTCTGATTCATCCTAAAGATAGAATTTTCGACGACCAGACTGGCATGATGACATTGAGAACTGACGGCAGCATCATAGACGCAGCAATGTTTCTGACATGCTTACTGCTTAGATCTATATATTAAGTCTATTACCGCTGGTATCATCTCATCTGGTTTTTTCGTTGTACTTCGGTCGTTTCTGAACACGAACTCCAAAGTTCTTTAGCACAAAGCAGCAATTTGCATCGGCTGCTGACATCTTCCGTGTTCTCTGGAATTTATTGCATTTGCCAAAGCAAGCTTTCATTGGCTTTGAGTTTGCACCGGCAATCAATATATGCTCATTATTAAGACAACCATTGTCGTCTTTATTGCCACTAAGTCCAGCACTGTAGGTCTATAATCCTGTATACATTATGAAACGGTCATGCTACAATCCTTACCTAAACGTCTTACATTCCTCGCTCATGCAAAATGTCACTTAGCAAAAAACTTTTGACAAGAAAGACTGTTTTCCACCCACGAGATGTCTAGTCTCCCATCCACTCTGCCCGATTCCAGTCTACAATAAGTAATTCCAAGTGTTCACTGAAAGAAGTCATTTGTGCTCGAAGACGTGCTCGACTACCTATAATTAATAGCCAAAAATATGTATGTATCAGAGTTGGGCAAAATCAAATCGCGATTTGATTCAATCGCGATTTAAATCACCAGGGTTGATTTGATTTGAGGGTCAAAGATTTTATTTAAAAATTCAGTGATTTGATTTGATTTTCAGCTCAAATCACCCATTATAGTACATTTAGATATTCAGAGTTAAACATAAACTCGGCTGAGAACTGAGACTCAATAGTTAAATTGTAATGTGGTAAGAGGCAATAGTTTTTTTGTGGCAGTGCTAAGTGGCTGGTAACACTATTATATCAGCATAAACAGGAAGTAGTAGCCATTGTGGTTTCTATTTCGTCAAGAGACACAAGTATGGCCCCTAAGGTAATCTGGGCAACTGAAGGGTCTGCTTAGTACTTACCCAAATCTACGACATATAGCATGTCGACTGCTTACCATACCGGCTACTTCAGGCAGTATGGAAAGGCTGTTTGCCATCACCGGGGCAATTATTTCAGCAAGATGCAATCGTTTATCAGCGACAACTGCTGAATCTTTGTTGCTGATGATGTGATCTAGAACTAGGGCAATATGAATTCGCAGGCAGTAGCAAGCCTAGCATTACCATTTTCCGTGCACAAGCCATATGTGAAAGTAAAACTGAAATTAAGTCTATTACTGAGTGACTATAGTAGTGACTATACTGACTACTGAGTCTTACAGTGCGCTGTATTTGTAACAAATATAACGTTAAAAAAATTCGCGTCAAAGGTCATGCAGTGTTAATATCATATTTTGAAAGATTCGGTTTGATTTGCGATTTGATAAAAAGCGATTTTGATTTGATTTGGAAAACAAGATTTTGATTAGAAATTCCACTGATTGATTGAATCCAGAACTGCAATTGATCTTGATTTTGAGTATTTGATTTGATTTGTGATTTGCCCAACACTGGTATACACGGTGATCACGAAAATCCTGACCACCATGGAAATTAATTTAAATATAACTCAACGAAAAGTCAACCCAATATAATATGAAAATTGCCCTTGTTATTTTTTCGGGTTTAAATAGTTCTAATGATATTCCACTATTATAGTTTGTGTTCAAACGGTCCGCCATTTGCTTATAACGCACGAAGACGCCTTGTGTGGTGTAGGAATGACGCATCAATGATGCCTTCATCAATAATTGTTCCACACTTGCATGATGCGTTGTCGATGTCACAGGCCCTCAATATCACGGACTTTCGTTCGGTGAACGCGTTCCAATGCATAACACTCCAAATTTTATAATCCACCGTTTCAAATCCGGCCTGTTGCTCTGGCCAGAGAGTTAGGCAACAACAATGAAGTCCGGCGTTTCGTTACCTAACAGTTCAACTGTCTCTTGAGCTCTGATGTGCCGGTGCGCCGTCCTGTTGGAAAGTGTAATAATCTGAGAAAGTTCGTATGTCCGTAGCAGTCCCTGCATCAGTAGAACGTCTATGTACCGCCTGTCCGTTAACTTTCACCCCCGGCTCGAAGAAGTGAATAGCTGTACGACCGAGTGCTGAAACACCAACTGATACCATTAAGGACTTAGTGTAAGTCGGACGAGTACGCAGAAGACGAGCGCCAGTGATGTCGAATAGATTGGCGTACCAGACGTTGGGGCGTAGAGGCGAAATATTTTTGAGGATCGAGACTGCCTTTAGGCCTACTATCGGTAAAATTTCAGCATGATTGGTCGAAAGGTTGTTAAGTTATACTGGACTCTTTCGGTCCTGATTTTCGTGATCACGGTGTATATGCAGACCCATTGCAGGGGCGTAATCCTGCCATCACCATGGAAATTTTTTTTAAATATAATAATTTTTTAAAAGGTATACCCATCAATAATATGAAAATTGCCCTCGTTATTTTTTCGGGTGGGAGGGGGGAGAGAGTATTGCATAATGCATATTATGGTGGGGTTTTTAAATCGCCCACGAAATACGTTTATAACATAGCCAATGCATTGTGTGGTGTAGGAAGCGGAAGTAATATTGGCGGAAGAGAAAGCAATATTAAATAGAAAAGTTCATCAAATAATTGTTTTTACTTTTCGGCAGCGAACGAGGTCGATGTTGACCGCATAACGTAAACAAACATGTTATGCTCGTTATTAGACTTATTACCAATGCGAAAGCGAACAGAAAGTGCGACTATCTTGCGGTTTGCGGTAAGGCCCCTATCGGTAGCTCTGTGAACTACATCATTTAGATTTAGTCAACAACACATTGGAGGAGGGGATAAATGATACAATATCCCCTCCGCTAATTATTGGGTGGGACCGTCGCCTCTAGTCCCCTTGATGTACGCCCGTGTATGTATGCAGGCATGCATGTATGTATGTATGTATGTATGTATGTATGTATGTATGGCTATTTATATACCGCCGTAGACATAGCATAACCAAAGGCAAGGGCGCTTTACGAAGGGTGAGGATATGATTCCATTAACAGATCAGATTACATAACAGTGCTTTTGAAAGTGAGCCGATCTTTAAGCTTCCATATTTCGGGTGGAATGAAATTCCGCAGGAGTAGTCCGCCTCGGGAGAACGCAGACCGCCCCACCCCAAAATAACGTCGAATAGATGAATGGCGGACATTGACGTTGGGGAGGAAAGAAGGGGACCGGCATCCTATTCTGGTTGGGACAGGTCGTGGGATTTGCGGTGAGAAATCGGTGAGAAATTGAAAGCAGGGGAGGTTTGTAGTCAGTGAACTTTTTCATGAGAAAATTTCGATATGCCCTCTCCCTATTCCGGAACCATGGCTGTGCCAATGATAGAGGGAAAAGACGAAAAACCCCATCCGTTATGAGTTAAGTGGAGCCGCAATCATTAATGATATATATATATATATATGATATATATATATATATATATATATATAATATTGTGAACCAAATAAAAAACATGCTTGCTGTGTATTTGTCCAAAACTTTGGCAAATGTGTAAATGTGAACCGATTGGGTCATAGTGTATAAGCCTATATATACACTATATGTACTGTATACATATATATATATATGTCACTAACATATCACTAATATGTCACTAATAAGTCACTAATATATCACTAATTTATCACAGAAATATCACTAATATCACCTTCGAGGTATTTATTTCGAGGTAAAAATTATCTTAATTTTAAAAGGAATGTAATCTATCCAGGACCCGCTGCTTCTGCGTCAGCCGAGAGTTTCTCGTAGGCAGATCGGATTACCAGAGCGCCTCCGCCGGCCGGGGCCACGGCGTGGGGCTGGGCGTCGAGCTCTGTCGTTGTTTACGCCCAAACGCTTGATATTTTTCTTTCTTTCATCTGCCAAGTTGCGGTGCCGCAGCTGAATTTTAGTCTAAAAGAATTTCGCCGTAGGTAAAGTTGGAGGCTATCACGGAACCAGTTAAATATTAAGGAGAGGTGAAGGATACGTCGGGTCCCCGGGCGTCAGGGCCACGGCGTTGGGCTGGGTGCAATTACACTCTGGAAAAATGTTTAGTCATGAAAAAGTAAAATTGATTGTTTTTTTTTCATCTGCCAAGTTGCGGTGCCCAGCTGAATTTTTTCAAAAAGAATCTTTCACCACAAGACCTTGCTTTGCACCCCCTGGAAAAATTTATGCGGACGCCCATGTCGGGTCCCATCCCATACCATGGGATGTTTCGACGCCTCCAAGTTTTGTGGCAGATCGCCGTCTACGATCTTACCCATAATACCCAAAATCCATCGAGAGCTGTTACTGCTATCTGTTGCGAAATAATACAGCATGTGTTGATGTTATCGGATTAGCGATCGATGGAACCTGATCCGACCGAAAGACTTTAACGCCACAGAAGGCCAGCTCCATCTAGCGAACGACGACGAAGCTTATCTTTTCTATCGCAAATCGGATTTCCAGTCGTGCAATCCTCTTATATCGCTCGGACATCAACAGAACTTTTTTCAGCAACATCTCGAGGATCTCTGATATTAATCTGTCAGGATCATCACCTTTCCGGCTTTACCTGGCTCTTACATGGATTGGATTTGGTGCGCCACCTGCTGATACCCCAAACATTATGGTTGTGTCGCAATAGAAGTCTATTGATTGATTGCAATGATTGCTTGATCTAGTATTGATATAATTACGTGACTGAATACTGTTGATTGTGTTTTCCGCCATTGTTGTCAAAATCGCGTGACGTCATTTATATGGACGGCCCCTATGGCTGTGAGGGAAAAGAGAAATATTGTAATGTTCGGGTTACTCGCTAGTTGGCAGCAGACTGCCACATGCCCTTACACGCGTTTGTTCAAATGCACTTTTGTAATCCAGAATCCCACGAAATCAGTAAATTAACAAAGATTCGATTCTGCAACAATAGAGACAGTAACTCTGAAACATAGATGCATACATACATACATACATATATACATAAATGGCGCCATATAAACGGACGCCTAGCGCCATATAAACGGATGTAGTGGTTTAGAATATACCTGGACAAGTGGACATTCAGCAACCGCCTTGTTCGTAGCCTATTGTAATTGAAATCTATCTCATTAATTATTCTTTAATCTGCAAAACAAAGGCTCCTTTTGATTCCATTTAACGAGAGATGGATGAACCTATTCTCAGTTAACCAATTGACCATAAGCGCGAGTCATAAGCTCGCGTTGATTACGTCCCTGCCTCCCTTTGAGAGCCTGGCCGCCCGTCGCTACTACCGATTGGATGTTTTTTACGTAATGCTATTGTACATTGAAATCATCTCATTAATGATTCTTTAATCTGAAAACAAAGTTGCCCTAACGATTCCATTTAACGAGAGATGGACCTATTCTCAGCTAACCAATTGACCATAGGCCTAGGTCAAATAATTAACCTCGCGTTCAAGTCAAAAAGTGTTCGGTGATTACCAGTTTAATTCCGTCCCAATATTTTTTTATCTTAAACAGAGAGAATGACTCGACTTTTTCACTGCGATCTTCAAAGACGGATCCGTTTTTAATTAGTGCTTTGTTCTGTTCTTCTCTCTTGTAGGCGTCCCTGGCTACGACTACGAGTACAACTGATACGAAAACCGGATTAATTTATGTGCGCAATTGTACACTTCTTTGCGTTTACACCTGCGTGCACGACAATCCGGTAATTAGAGCTGATACTCACCTAAGGTAATGTGACGCAACTAGTTCGAATGTTGTCAGTGGAAAAACCCAGGTGAGGTATACGCAGTGGCGTAGCCAGAGGGTTTTGGTGTTAAACCCCCTTGGGTGTTCGACCAAAATTTTTTTTATTGCGTATCAATATAGTTTTACGCGCTCATATCCCTACATGTGGCTATATAATTCATTAATTAAGGAACATAATAGTTGACGACCTTCTTTTATTTTTTATTGTTTGCTTGTCAGAATTTTCCGAAGTTAGGAGTCATGGAAACCATAAACCCCTTAAGAAAATCCTGGCTACGCCACTGGGTATGCATGCATTGTAGATCTTACTACTCATTATACCAATCTAAGCTGGTATAATAAGCGGAGTCAGCATCAGGAGCTTCGAATATCGTGAAGAGAGCTTTTCATTTCCTTTTTTTGTCGTCGATTTCTATGCAAGCAATCAGTAATCGAAGACATCTTCTCCAGAGCCTTTTCAATTTGCTTCTTTCTGAATTGCGTCAAATTAAATGGATATTTTCTTGGAAAGGGAAAGCATATCTCTCGGAAATGTCAAGCGCGGTCACGCATCGTCATTATGCTTCGTTTCCCGCGTGTATAACTGTACATCGTCGGAAATAGACGCGTCACGTATGCGTTTGGTGACGCAGGTGACATGACGCCTGTGCTTCGATGAGTTTTTTGAAGAATTTAATTAGGCTTCAGGTCTGGGTCGTGAGTCGTGAGTCGTGACCAGGGTCTAAAGTTAGTTAAAGAGACAGTTTCAAAAGAGCCGTGACTATATATGATAAATGCCTAAATAGTCTATATGCAAAAATTTGCAGCAGTGCACACACATTATAAATAATATATATGTATATATAATATATGTATATAGGTGTACATATATGAAAGCAATTGAAATCCATCATGTTGTGTGAGTGCTAGATTTATGACTGGCCATAGAAACCTCCTATTTGTCTATGACTCTATGTAATATGATGCTCCACGCAGGGGCGTAAATCCCGGGAATGCGGGGGACGGCCCACCCAATAATTAGTGAAGGGGTATATAGTACCATTTACCCACTCACCCAATGTGTTGTTGACAAAATTTCAATGTGGTGCTTCACAGTACTACAATAGGGGTGGGATCATACGGCAAGACAGTCGCACTATCGCTTTGCTTTTGCATTTGTAATTACGTGCATCAAAATGTTTGTTTATATTATGCCTTATGGCAGGGTGGGAAATCTACGGGCCGCGGGCCGCGGGCCGCATGTGGCCCGCCACTGGATTTCATGCGGCCCGCAAGATCATTTAGAAATATATATATAGGTTTACGACCAGCAGAAAGTGAGATAATCTGAAATTATTTTATAGAAACATGGCACTTTATTTTAAAATCTATTCCAACTTCTCCCTCAAAATGTCTTGACAAGCAAAAATAGATCATCGCAGTGATTGCATCGTACAGTATTATTACATTGCAGTAATGGATTCAGATTCCGAAGAAGTACTTAAAATACTTCAATTTTTTCCACTTTAAATTATAAATATTTTGCCCTTTTGTTTGTGCGCCCCCTAATGTAGTATTAGGTTTCGTTCGGTCCTTTAAAGAAACAGGTTGCCCACCTCTGTCTTATGGGGTCGAAATCGACCTTATTCGTTGCCATAGAGTACCTATATAATTATTACTTATATCGGTCTACGTTCTGCACACTATATCTATGCAAAATAATCCTAGACTCGACAATGCATGGGCTAGTATATTATCAACGTATTTCGTGGGCGATTAAAAAATCCCACCGTACTTTGCAATTCTCCGAAATGGAGGATTTTCCATATTTATGTGTGGGTATACTTTTTAAAAAATATTCTATCCCTCTAATGGTGGTGGCAGGAACTACACTCCTACCTCAGTGTAATATTGTTCTATGCCTTGCTTTTGAAACGACCTAAAAACTCGTCTCTTTTTTACCAATACTCAATAATTGCATCGGAAGCGCTTCTGACCTATTCCTCAGAAGAGGCGCTATACAAATATTCTGTTATCTTTTTTCTCTTCTGTGCGCTAACTTCACGGACACAATGTCGTCAACAGAAATTTACCGTCATGTTTTACGGTAAATGGGCAATGGTTTTACGGCAAATCGTTTCTAGTATTAAGGTTAAGTTCATCTTTGACGTTCGCTTCATAAAACTGTCCATTAAGTCCAGACCGATTCATATGAAATCACTCAGGCCTAAGCACGATGTCAGCTTGAAAACTTATTTGTGCAGTATAATATTGATGTCAGTTTTATCGCAACTACTGAGAACAGTCTTCTCAGACAACAGCGCCATCTACAATATGACCATACTGCTTATAAAGAAGTAACGATGATTCCAAACCGAAAATACGACCCACACACAGAGTTTTGACCTTATATCCGCTAAATGTTCTGAAATTGCTACAGTGCCATCTGATCGATCTGACAGTATACGTTGGTTTCGCTTCTGGAAGCAGTTCCTTCTATTGTGATATAGTGTACACCAGGGGTGCACAACCACTGGCCCGCGGGCCAAATCCGGCCCGCCAAAGGGTTTTTCTGGCCCGCGGGACAATTTCGAGCAACACAGAAAACCGGCCCGCCACAGGGTTCTGTCCGGCCCGCGGTGCAATTTCGAATAACAGAAAACTGGCCCGAGAACAGTAATTTTGGTATAGAAATTAGGTATCTGCTGACTGAACTATTGATATATGTTGGGCTACTTACAAATGTGCGACCTATAACAACGTGACACAGAGACCGGCGATAATAAACTACTTCGATAACGTGCTTCATACGTTTAAATTGTCACTGCAGTAAGTCTAGAATACAGTGTCTAAATTCGAAACTAAAAAACGTAAGACTGATGCAGAACAGTTTCAGTGAGGAATGGACTGTATTTTATGGACACGTTTAATGGCAAATCAGCGCACTTATTTAATATGAAAGAGTATAACTGCCGACGACACCACGAAAACGAAACATGCCGCTGCTTATGAACTGCAAGGTGAGTTGTGGGAACAGAAAATTGAACTGTTAAAGAAGACTCTGTCAACCGAACAGAGTTTTTTCACAAGAAGTTCAAAGTGTTTTACAAACCGGCCATGCAGCTGCAAAGTGGCCCAGCTAATTGCAAGGTCATCACGGCCTTTCGCAGATGGAGATTTTGTTAGAGATTGTCTCCTAAGCAACTGCACTGAAATTTGCCCAGAAAACGCCAGCCTTTTCAGTAAAGTTCCATTGTCAAGAATGACAATTCAACCCTGAGTTGAGGACCTTGCAACAGACGTTTACTGAGCAGTTGATTGGCAGATTAGCTAATATTTTTCAGTAGCTTTGGATGAGAGCACAGATAACACTGATACTGCTCTTAGATCTGATTGTGCAGACTGAGGAATTACTGTTTGTGCTTAGTAAGTAAAAACTGGTGTTTTAAAGCAGTTCATTCTAGCATTTATTAAAGTTAATTTTGCTTGATTTGCTGATTTATATAAATATTATGGTTATATACAATATATTTTATATAAAACATGCATTTTCGAAATTCTGGCCCGTTACTCTGGGAATTAAATTTGGCCCTCGGCCTAAAAAGGTTGTGCACCCCTGGTGTACACGAACGTTAAACTTCAGCGCAATTCGAAAATGACCTTCACTGTAGTAAGTAATCAAGTAAAACCAGTTCTTTGTAATTGCAGAGACTATAAATGAGTACACAGCTATACAGTAGTGTATTTCTGCTTATTTTGCGTAACTACTACTACTACTACCACTACTACTACTACTACTACTACTACTACTACTACTACTACTACTACTACTACTACTACTACTACTACTAATATTATTATTAATGATAATTATTATTATTAAATAATAGTAATAAAAAGTGGAGTGTAATGTATGATTCAAAAATCGAGTTTTGGAGCATATTTTCATTTGGCATCATGAACGCAATCATCTTAACCCCTCCGACTGATAACAGTCTTTTCGTCGGTTTTCCACGAATCTCGCGACCAGTGTCGGCCACAACAAAGGTCAGGCCAACCTGTGTCTCCGTCGTGGCAACGCCAATGATTCACCTTCCCGTAAGCCGAAACATTTTCGCCCGATCCACTGCCAGACACACAATCCACACACATTCTTCAGACCAACTCACAGGCGACATCTTTTTCCATTTTCCTTTCATTTTCTCCGTTTCTCGACAGACCTTCTACCGTGAAATTATCGAGCAAACGCCCCGTGTCATATCCGTTGCTATACTGCACTTCCTGAGTCGCAGAAACGTGTTTTCAGTATCCACATCACTCGGCAGTCGGCACTAGAGTGTAAGATATTGCATTGGCACTTTTATATGCAATTAGAGGATCGGAGAGGCGCAGTAAAGTTTATTGATTACTCTTGAGCAATTTCACCACGATACGTTTATGGATTCTTCGGAAGGTTGTGTGCTGACGACACGGACAGAGTAGCGCTACGAAGTTCCTCTATACAAAACAGACATTGACAATAATTGGACATAGGTCTATTTTAAAAAACCCAGCCCAAAAATCACGATTCGGATCCAACCCACGAAAGAACAGGGTTACTTGACTCAACCCAACCCAACCCACCGTAATACATTACGATTTCTTGAACCATGAACTTATTTGCTTACCCAACCGAAACCCAACCCACCTTAAACATGACTCAACCCAACCCAACCCGTGGGTGGACCCAACCTATGCCCATGTCTGATTCATAGGCAATAGAAGCGCCGAGCAAATCGATCTTAGCGGGTTTGACTAAGAGGCAGAAATTTCCTCAATTAGATCTGGTTTCTTGTTCGTGATCAACTGATCGCAATACTGATCTCGATCTACCCGTACAGTAGATCTGAACGACTATCTTGAAGGGAAGTATACCTTTAGAAATTTCATGTGACTTATGTAACCGTTCTGGGGTACATGTTCCGATATTCGCTTACTCAACCCACTGCCAAACTTAACTTACTGTAATATTGTATGGAGTTTTAATTATAAATGAGACCCTACTAATAAACTTAGGATTCTGCAAAAGAAAAGCTATTAGGGCCTAAACTAACTAGAAATTACACTGAGTACATTGAAATAAATGAATTACATAAAAATCTTAATATACTTAATCTCTCTAGTATACAAAAGTATCAAACAGCAATATTTGTTTAAGTATGTTAATAAGCTATTACCAATCTACTTTTACAAACCTGAATACTTCTCAATAATAAATAAATTACATACCTATAATATAAGAAATCAAAACTGATTTGCTATCCCTCATCAGTGACGGTTCCAGGATTTCTTGGTGGGGGGATGAAATGAATTCATAGAAAGTTGGTGGGAATGAAAATAAAAGAAGAAAAATTAATAAACTTTGCTGAAAAAGGCTGAAAAGGGGATTTTATCCCTAATTTGACCATACTTTACTATACTTTTACCGAAAAATAGGTTGACAAGCAAAAAGGTCATTCGCAGTTACTTTTACTAGACTTTTGCCCAAAATAGGTTTCACAAGCAAAAAAAGTAAGTCCGGAAGTCTAGTGGGAGAGATGCATCTCCACTCATCCCCCACGTGGAACCGCCACTGTCCCTCATGCTCATACTAATGTTAGATTATTTTCCATTAAATGTTTTGGATCTCGTACTTGGAATGGTCTCTCCGAAAGTTTAACCAATACATCAAATTTATATATGTTCAAAATCAGCTTAGAAAATGATATCATAATTAGATTATACTAAAATCATCTATTAATTGAATAATTATTGATTAGTTATAAGATTAACCCGTTGACTTGATGATGTCAAGATGTTTACACTGTAAAATAAAGTAAAGTAAAATAAACTAGCCATTTATATTGCGCTTGTTAATATGCTGTTAAGAAGCGCATTACAATGTCAAAGAATAGACGATCCATGGCACGCACAAAACACGTGATGACAGCCGTATGCTGTACTGTAGGCGCCAGACCGGGATCGGAGTTGTATTGTCGGTCTTCGGCGGTTGCCGCTGTCGGTGTTGGCAAAGGACGACACCGACTGCGGAACGAGATGGTGAAATTATTGCTGTGGTTGAGACAGGCGACCATGTTGGTTGCAAACACATGCTCTCTTCGTCGCTGTACACACCGAGGCAGATTCGTCCGGCGCGGCGTATGTCCTGACCGAGTGTACGCGCTACGTTGTCGGCACGATCTCAGATCGAGGGGACTGTCGCGCTGTAGCGAGCGCACACCGCCCAGAAAAAACCTTTCCAGAAGCGTGTAATTATTGTTCGAAAAAAGGACGGAAAAACGTTTCGCATCGATCAGGCGCGGCCACAGTAGTTGTTCAAGTGAGACACCGACCCGGCAAAACTGCGACGATTAGATTTATTTTCCTTATTGTGTCAATTTTGATTTCGTGAAGACCAAATTGATTGACACCTGATTGTGATTTTTATCTTTATTATTATTATTATTATTATTATTATTATTATTATTATTATTATTATTATTATTATTATTATTATTAGTTAGTAGTAGTATAGTATTATTATTATTATTATTATTATTATTATTATTATTATTATTATTATTATTATTATTATTATTATTATTATTATTATTATTATTATTATTATTATTATTAAATTATTATTAAACCAATTTATATAGCGCAGTAAACACGAATATACAGTAGTTCAAAATCAAAAGCGCTTTACAGTCCAAATGATTTTTGAAAAAAGAATGTTTTGAGTTTCCGCAGGAACCGTTCAGACTCAGTCAATCTCTGTGGTAATATCACTCGGTAGCATATTCCACAGAATGGTATTCCCATGTGTCATTGATATCTCGCCGAATAGATGTTTTTTATGCGTTATAGACTCGCAGTCATTCGTCATCGTTACTCTTAGATAAGCACACACACACACACATACACATAAACGCACACACAGACGCGCGCACACATTTTTATTTAAAGCCAAATGAACGAGACAGCATTCAGTGCAACTACATAGAGACTGGTTTGCATTGTCTTCGTCCAATGCGCTCTCTGTGCATAAGAGTCGTCTTCTCCTTCGGTCTTTAATTACATCCACTGATGGCGAAGCTTCCATTTAAATTAGCAACGTTCTGTAAAAACTGTTTCGTCTTCAGAAGTCATCGATTAGAACTTCGCGTTGGCATTTGCACCTGGGATTTTATATATTTGTATTGATGTGTGTATGCGTGTGTGGAGAGAAAGAGAGAGAGAGAGAGAGAGAGAGAGAGAGAGAGAGAGAGAGGAGAGAGTTCTTCATGGAGTGGGGAGCTGCAAGATAGACTATAGAGAAAGGTCGACTGGAAGAGATGGGTTTTAAGTCTAGTTGTATATAAATTCGTCGTTTGGATAGAAATCCAAATCGCACAAACCCTGTATCAAATGTCCTCGGCACTAATCGTCTCTTCTCTCTCGCGTATCGCATCGATAGATTGTAACAAAGCCAGCGACTTCCTGTGTTTCTGCAACTCTGCATCCATCGAAGCATGAGAACCGACAAATGATGCCTCCTCCCTCCATCCACTCAAAGAATTCATGTCCGACTGAAACAAATCGGGTTATGCAATCTGCAGCCGAGAGAGAAAGAGAGAGAGACAGAGACAGACAGAGACAGACAGACATAGACACACACAGACAGACAGAGACAGAGAGAGAGAGAGAGAAACGGAGGCAAAAGCGGGGATTGTAAATCGATCCACACTAGAGGAAGAACTCATTGGCTGTCACTGGATTGGGTGCGAATGGATAAACGGATGGATCTATGAATGAACGGATGGATGGATGGATGGATCGACGAATGGATAAACCAAAGGATAGGTGGTCATGGTCAGAAATAGTTGTTTACAAGGACAGCAGTCGTTTCTTAGCTGTTCGATATTCAATGGTCCGATACCACCACCCCCACTCCACCACCCCCACCCCACCTCTCCAGTCCATTAACCACAGAACAGCTAGGCCTATACATGCCGTCTACGCCAACATTACGTATCGGTCGTTGTTGCTGGCCATTCGTTTACGTCGTTATCATCATCATCGTCATCGCAAGTAGTAGTAGATGACGTCATTCGGTTGATCGTCGCCCGAAAAACAGGAGGTCCAATACAGAATCGCTGTGGTGATGTAATTTGGTGGCCAAACTCAAAACGATTGGCCAAGCGCCCTATAGTATAGCGACCTATGGAAAAAAACCTTTCTTTAGCACGCATCACTAATAGCAACGATTATATTCAATGGCTGTAAGTAAGTAAGTAAGAAGTCAGCCAAAAATTATGTGGCACTACCCGAGAGCTAGACGCAATGCGCCAACTTATTCACGAACTCACAATCTGGGTAAATTCACAGTCTGTTTCCGGTGGTTGTCAGGGCCAGGTAGATCCAGGTAGGCAGGCAGTTGCAGGAAGGCGTTTCTACTGTATGAAGGATGATAAAAAACGAGGTTTGAGGTGAGTAGAACGTATAGAGTGAGGTTTTCGTTGTTCGTTGATAGAGCGCACCAAGCGGCTGGTACAATCTTAAGGTAGTGCGTCGATTGTAAATTTTAGCCAACCTATACACGTGACACCACGTCTGGTCTGACAGACTTCCTTAGCACGACGCACATAGCCTAATGTCATAAACAGCAGACAGACAGAGAGAGAGACGCTGGATTTATCGTCGCCTTCCAAAGATCTCCACGTCCACCTGCGCCGAGCGAAAAAGTGCCGACGGAAAACGAGAGTCCGGGGACCGAGATTCTCTGCTAATCGCAAAAAATTCCGGCCCACTTCCTCCGCGGAAAATCTTATCGACGGAACTTAGAATTTCGACGCCATCGTAGTGGACCTAGTGCTGAACGAAAGAACTAACGAGCATCATCAATGATAAACTCGTTCTGTTAGAATAGAGACACAGCTTGCTCGACTGTTGTCTTTGTGGGAGAGAGGGAGGAGGATGGAGAAGGAGAGGGAGGAGGAGAACGCTTTTCTTACCCCTTAACTGGGGATCCCGGAAACATCCGTCCATTTTACATTGAGTTACAGTTGAATACACGGTTAAGAGGTTAATCTATTCTCAGCACCCTGATTTACGATTTTACGTTTTGATATCTGCATGTAGTCTACGTACAAATGTTTTACCCAGCTGGGCGAATTAGTTAAGAAGGAACTCGCTAGACGGCCACATAATTAGTAACCGTTGTTACTGGCCAAATATTGTCTCCGTTGTTGTTAAAGACACGTTCCATATAGATCGATGCGTCATTTAAGTCATTCGGTCAGGCAGTGCAATTTCCCATTTGATAGCTTTTGTCGAGACTTTAATCGCAATTCTCAATTAACGAGTTTGATATTGAGATTGAAGTCTGTATCTCTGTATCTCTGTTTGTCTTGTCTGTCTCTCCGTCCTTCTCTCTCTGCCTGTTCCTTCTGTTATCTTCTCACCGTCTTTCTGATGTATGGCTCTTTCCACTAGGACTGATGTTCCAGAAGAGAAGAAGTAATCTATTGAACTAATGCAAATAGTTACATCGTTTATATATATATATATATATGTATATATATACTGTATATATACTGTATATATACTGTATATATATACTGTATATATATATATATATATAGTGCTAGTGCTTTGTCAGTGGAAACGCACGGGAACGGCATTCCCACACCTTTTCCACAAAATTCTCTTGTATACTGTAGGCCTATATTGATAATTTGATATGCAATAGTGCGTGTTTTACTTACACAATCGTTTCTTTTATCAATTGCACTCTATCACTTGATTAGCAAAAAGGGGAAAAGAGTCATCGTCACTTTTTAACAAACGATAAGCAAAAAATCATCACCACTAACAATCTAGCAAATTTAGAGAATTTCTAAACTTTTGAGAGACCCGTTGAACTTTCTCTTGACGTTCCTCGAAATGCGTTCCCAAACCATTTTCATAGAAAAAAGCACTATATATAATATGACAATGCAACTATATACAGTAATTATAGGCCCATATCATGCTATATGTAACTTTTTTGACTTTTTGACTTTGACGAACGCTATATTTGTGATCCTCTTCTATGAAAGCATTTTCCCGCTGCCAGGCTGCTTCCAATTGGCTGAGTGAAAAGGAACGTATAGTCTTATTTATGATACGTAGACCACGTGATTGACGACTATCCACATCCAAACGGATACATTGAAATGTAATGGCCAACTCTGAGTCAATGAATATCGCATCCGGTATTCGAACGCTTGTTTTTTGTCAAATACTGAAAATGAAAATATCTTTCGCTCAGATGACTTTTACTCTCACAGTAAATATGCAAAATTTCTCGGTAGAAAATTTATAGCCATAAACACACGAGAACCATTACGAAGGTTGGTTTCTGCAAAACGGCATACTGCACCAGACTTATTTTGATTGCAAATACTGTATACGGCACGCAACGCTTTGATGATAAGTCAAAAGCATTTTCCACATGGAATCAATGATGAATAGCATTACTGGATTGCTTTTGACTGAATTCCAACTAGGACCAGGGGCGTAGCGACGGGAGGGTATATCGGTACATGTACCCCAAATAAGTATATATATATAATACAGCATATATATATAACATATATAGGCCTATCTATCTGTGCATAACATAGGTAATATAATATATGTATATATATATATATTATACACAATATATATATATAATATGTATATATATATAATATATATAACAATATATACCCCACATGTGTGCCCCTCCGAATTTCTGGCTACGCTCCTGATTAGGACTTCTCTTTTCAAAACCATCGGCCTGCGTGCTATCGATCAGGGATCGAATCTCGCGGTTCAAAATGGATGGTGCTTGAAAAGATTGATTGCTTAGCAACAGATCCCACGGCTGGTCAATCATGCCGTAGGGAAGGACGTGTCCTATTTTCCGTTCTGTCTGTTGTGCTTTTCGTTGTTTTCGGCCAACACTGTAGTATGCGTTATGTTATTTATTCATTTGTTTCAGTCTGAGTCTATATAATTCACGCATTTCGTCTATCGGTGAAAAGCCGAAGCAGAGGAATGATCGGCGGTTATGGCCCATATAGCCTATGCACGGACGGTGGGTTGAGGTCGGAAGCTGACATCGCGGGTTCGACCTGCCATCCCCCCACTGCTTAACGCATGTTGGCGAATTACGAATTTTACAGTTAGGCGAGTTTCTTAAAGCTCTTAATCTCTACAGTAACCAGTTTCATTTCTAACGATCAGCAATACGCAGACGTACTTGATTCAAACGAACAGACAGACAGACAGACAGACAGACAGACAGACAGACAGACAGACAGACAGACAGACAGACAGACAGACAGACAGACAGACAGACAGACAGACAGACAGACAGACAGACAGACACAGACAGACAGACAGACAGACAGACAGACAGACAGACAGACAGACAGACAGACAGACAGACAGACAGACAGACAGACAGACAGACAGACAGACAGACAGACAGACAGACAGACAGACAGACAGACAGACAGACAGACAGACAGACAGACAGACAGACAGACAGATAGATAGATAGATAGATAGATAGATAGATAGATAGATAGATAGATAGAACACTACTATAATTCAGCAAAAGCATCATGACAATGTTTATAATGATAATTTCAATGTTAATACTTACACTTTGATCTCTGCCATTTTATAGCTGTCATTTTCCGTCTATAGCAACAGTTAAATATCATCATCATCATCATAGTTGCTTTCTGCCATGCAGCTCATTAGCGGCAATAGCTAGACACAAAACTTTTCCATTTATCTTTTTTCGTTGTTAACCTCGTTCCATCTATTATTGTCATTTGATGTCTTTCGAAGTCTTCTTTGATGTTATCTATCACTTTTTCCTGTGTCTTCCTCTTCCTCTTTTGCCTTCTTTGTATGTGTAGAGTGCTTTATATGGGAGTCTGTTGCTTTCCATTCTATTTACGTGTCCATACCATCTACCTAAGTCTTTTTGTTCTGATTTTATCTATTATTGTCTCTTTCTTCCCCAGTTTTTTCCTGATGTCTTCATTTCTTATTCTTTGTAATCTACTTACTCCCAATATCTTTCTCAAACAACTCATTTCTGCCACCAGCAGTCTTTTTTTCATCTGTTCTTTTTAATATCCATGTTTCTGATCCATAAAGCATTTGTGGAACAATGATAGTGTTGTATATTTGAATTTTTGTGCTGATCTTTATTTCTTTTGCATTCCAAATATGTCTAAGTCTTCCCGTTGTCTGTCAGTTAAATATAATCATACTAAAGTTGTTATTTGAAGATACTATAATGTAATTAATGTCCATATGGGCATGTAAGACTTCTTATTTGGCGTGTCTGACCGCTGGTTTATAGAGCATTAGTACGAAGCCTTGAAGGAGTAAGCTTATTACGTTTCGTTCGTTCGTTCGTTCGTTCGCGTGGACGGCGGAGGTCCGTTGCGCGAGTTTCGTGTTGTGCGAGTTGTGTCGGTGACCAGTGGCGTAGCTACATCGGAGAAAACTGGAGCAATCGCTCCGGACGGTCCGTCCGCCCACGGTCACTTTGGCAAATCGTGTAAATACAATGACATAGTTTTTGGGGTGGGGTGGGGTGGGGTAGGCCAGGTGTGGTAGATTCTGCAACTGGTTGGTTAAAACGTTTCAGGCCAGACATCGCCAGTCTGGTAGTTTTAGGCTGTGATGCGTTAGGAGTCTGGAACTGTGAATATACGACGTGTTGTATTTTGGTGTAATGTTATGATGAAAACTTCACGACTCGAGAAGTGTTGCTATAACCTGAAATTCTTGACGTCTACTGTACAGGGAGGAAAGTGTTGCGTCCAAAGAACCTCTTTGTTTGTCTATAATGCGCTCAAATTCGCCTACAGGCATTTTTGATTTTAACTAAATTTTGGGTGACCCCGTTAAAAATGAAGGGGAGAGGGAGGAGGTTGGGAAAGGAAGAGGGTGGTGTTTTGCCCCCGGTCGGCATTTTTTTCATAGCTACGCCAATGTCCGCGACCGATGGCTGAGTGTCATTCATGAAGGATGGTAGAGGGCAGGTCATAGCCGATCTGCTGGGGCCATGTATGGTGTGGTCTGCCAGGAGGTCTTCTCCAGTTCGGAGTTGGGCGCGTTTCGGTGCGTCGAGCAATGGCGCAGGCGAGAGCGCGGAGGACTGGGATGTTGATGTTCTGGCGAGCCACGTGACCGAAGAGAGACAGGCGACGTCGTGTGATGATGTCTGTCGCTGGCAGGAGGGAAGTCTGTTTGGAGACTGCTTCATTGGTCACGAAGTCAAACCAGCGAATGCAGAGAAGCTGTCTTTGGCAGCGCGTGTAAAATGCCTGTTGTCTTTCAGAGTATGGTGTCTGCAGAGTCCAAGCCTCGGAAACATAATTATATAGGACAATTGGCAGGACGCAGGGCTGACAGACACGGATCTTAGTACTGATCAGTATGTGTTTTTGGCGCCATAGGTCAGGAAGGGAGGGACCCCATGGCTGACGCAGAGTCATGCGGGTTCTGCGAGCAATGTCCTGCTGACATCTGTCCCGTCAGAGTGCTGGACTCTGCAGTTTAGTCGTCCTGTCTTCGCTCGATCGCCGTCTGGCCGATGCGGCGACCGAAGACTCTCTGTCCAGCCGTCCGTTTGCGCATCAACGACCTCCGTCTTCTTCCGCCCCGGAACAACCGAGACACCCTCTGACGAAACCGAAAACGAAGTATGCAGTAGATGGCGAAGTTGAAACAGGCGTTCGAACTGACGACGACGTTGCTCACGTGATAGTAGTAGAAGTACGGATGGCCGCACAGGTACGCCTCGGCGCCGATGACGTAGAACAGCAGGTGGTTGACGCAGGCGGGCGTCTGGCAGACGAGAAACAGCAGGACGACGACGATCATGACGACGGTTATGTTGCGCTCCTCGTCCTCGTCTCTGACCGGGTGGGGCTGGCGGCGGTGGATCGAGTTGCCCGGGCGGCGTCCGAGACGGAGGATCTCTCGGATGAGGCGAGCGTTCAGCACCGTCAGTACGAGCAGCGGTACGAGAAATACCACGACGCTGTACAAAACGTTCTCGTACACGATGTTGTAACGTCCGTCCAGCTTGAGGGCCGACTCTCCCCCGTCCCCGCCGCCGCCGCCGCCGCCGCGGCCGTCGGCAGCGAAGACCGCCGTACCGTTCGCCGGCGGCGGTGGTCGCGGCGGTACTTCGACGGTGTACTCGTAGAACCGTGGTACGTTGTACAGGACGACGAGCGCCGTGAGAGTACCCACCTGGAACCGTACCCGCGACATGGTACAGAGACTGAGCGCCCGGAACGGCAGACAGATGGCGATGAAGCGGTTGATGGAGATGAGAACGGTTATCCAGACGGTCTCCATCTGGGTCATGTGGACGAGCGGCCAGAGGTATTTCCGGATGTACGGCGTCAGCGGGTGGCCTTGTATGTCGTAGGAAAGCGTCACGGCGCTGAAGAGCTGCGATATTCCGGAAGTGAGGAGAAAGAAATTGTCGGTGAGGGCAAGAGCTCGGAGCAAGAACGTCGACGGAAGATGGCTGTACCTGTCCCAGAGCAGCACCGCGAAAGAAAGACTGTTGCCGACCAATCCGCAAATGCACATCGTTCCGAATACCACGACGTAGACGACGAAAGTGAAGACGCTACATTCCATTTCCGTTTTGCGACGCGGATCCATGGAAACCATGACGTCATCGCCCGACTTCGATTCGCTCGAATTATTATTCTTCGCAGATTCAGTTATTTTCGCGTCGTCCGACGAATAATTGAGAAACATCTCCAAGATGGGATGATAT